>JAQZBX010014564.1:0-38490 GCA_029593785.1 Cabassous unicinctus
AAAAAATTTGAGGGTATGAAAGGCATTCTTGAGAATTATCTTGGAAATAGCCAGTTCAGATTGCTGGCAAGAGTGTGGATTCACCTACTGTATTAGTCAGCCAAAGGGGTGCTAATGTGAAATACCAAAAATGGGCTGGTCTTTATAAAGGGTATTTATTTGGGGTAGAAGTCCACAGATACCAGGCCATAAAGCGTTAAGTTTCTTCTCTCACCAAAGTCCATTGCCACGTGTTGGAGCAAGACAGCTGCTGGCGTTTGCTAGGGTTCAGGCTTCTTGGGTTCCTCTCTTCCTGGGGCTGCGTTTCTCTCTGGGCTTAGCTTCTCTGGTTCCTCCACAAGGTCAGCTGTAGACTATCAGGCAAACGGCTCACTTTTCTTCTCCTGGGGCCTTCTCTCCAACATCAAAACTGCTTCTCAAAAACTGCTCCCTCTGTCCTTTGCCTTGCCTTTTATATTTGATTCCCCACCCACCAAGGGGTGGGGTTCAATGCCCTACTGATGTGGCCCAGTCAACACCCTAATCATAACTTAATCATGCCCAGATTAACAGATCAGTTTATAAGCATGATCCAATTATTTTTTTGGAATTTGTAATTACATCATACTGTCAAACGGCTACACCTACTGTCTAGTCTCTCTTCCCCAAGATCAACCGAAAAAAAAACTCTGAAGGAAAACATGGAATCCAAGAAGATGGCAAAGTGAGGACTTTTGTTTGTTTTTGTTTTTGCTTTTTAATGTGGTTTAAATTCACTTGCTCCCCACCTTCTTTGTCTTGGTAAAAAGCATTTTGTCTCCTTTTGTAACATTTTGGCAAGGCCCAGTTCACTGGAAATGAGTAGCTCAAAATCTATTGACATTGAGTTGCAAAGAAAACAGGTAAGAGCTGGTTACCTTTCGGAATATCTTCTCATTCCTCCTTCCAAAAACCCATGGCTGGTGGATGACAATCTAGAATGCCTCCTGCGAAGCTGCTTCTCCCTGAACATTGAAAGCTGATGCACGGAGCACGAAGGTGGCTTGATGCTGATATGAGATGGGAATGATTAACTCAGATATGTGGTACCTGTGACCTTTCCACCTTAACAGTCATTCAATCTCTGCTTAAACTCTCCCAGAATAACACAGATCTGCCTCTAGCCTTTGGCCCTTCCACAATATGTACTGCCATTATAGCCTATGGACCCAAGGAATATAAGCTCACAGGAGAAAATAAGGACACATCTAAGGCACACGACCACCTCAAAAGGAAAACAAGTGGATTTTAGTTGCCACATGTAGCAAACATATTAGAATGGAAGTACCTAGATTTTCAAGCAAGCACACCAAAAGAGGAAAGGGAAGATGTTACCAATATGAAACAAAAGCAAGAATTTACAAAGAGAAATAAGCAGAAATAATAGGTAATAAAAATAATGGCTAAAATGAAGATGTGCTAGATGGTACATATAATACAATGGATAACTAAAAAGAGCTCACTACATTCATGTAAAGGGGAAGAGTAAGCCACACTGAATGAATTTTAAAGGGGAAGAGACATGAAGAATTTTAAATTCTATTTCTAGTTAAATTTGTTCCTAAATTTACCACCTTCCTCTAAGTCCCTCTCCACCCCAGGACCTCTCTTCACTTCTCTGTCCTTTCTTAATATAATATAGGATTTTATTCCCAAACTATTGCTTAGATCATTTGTCTTATATATATTCTCTTCAAGAATATTTTCATTTTATTTTATAGCATATAAATTATAGATATATAATGTTGATTTTAATTGTTTTCAGAGTCTACTACTAGGTATTTTTCTTTTTTAGTATGTTAAATTCTATATGCATGATGTTTTACTTTTATAGTTTCTTATGAACATATTCAAAACTTTGAAGAAAGACTAGAGGAATGGACCTAGCAGAGAGGAAAAACTGAGACCTTGCCCTCAAGAAATTTATATCTTAGCTGTTGGCAGGGGTGGATAGAAAAGGAAGTAGTCATGGCACATATTTTAATCACATAAATAAGTTTGAAATTACAAATATGATAAATACAATGGAGGATGAATTCATTATCATGTAGTAATTGGAAATAAAATATCCTTAGTCCAGTGTCAGAGAACTTTTCTCTGTGATGAGATATGAAAGAGTCTAGGAGTTCACAGGAAAAGAGGTACAGAAGGAGGTGTATTCCACACAACACTAACGTGACTATGAAAGGAGGTGGCAAGGTTTGCTTAAGAAGCAAAGAAAAAAAGTGAGGGACAGTAAAGCAATTTTAGATAAAGATAACAATCACTTTATGCAAAGAGTTTATAGGGCATTTGAAGACTGCTTATCTTATTCCTAAGAGCAGTGGGAAGTGATAAATGGTTTTGAATGGTGTGGCAGTTTGATATTATTTATGAATTTCAAAAATGAGATATTGATTATGTTTGTAAAATGGTCTGTTTCTCTGGGCATGATACCCTTTGATTGTATTAGATTCAGCTGAGATGCTTTTGATTACATTATGTTAAGAGTAGAGCTTTTATTCGACCACATTAGGACATGCAGGGTTGAGTCCCCGCCCCCCTTGGTAGGCTATATAAACGACACTCAATCAAGAACACAGAGAAGCAGATACACAGAGAAGATACACAGAGGATCCTGAGGGTCAGGAAGAGAGATTAGCTTGATAGTTTACAGCTGACCTTTTGAAAAGAACAGAGCAACTGAGCCTGGAAAGAAATGAGCCCCAGGAAAAGAGACCAGCCATATGCCAGCCTACAGTTAAGATTGGAAGAAGCTGGGACCACAGAGCCTTAAGAGGAAAGAGGAAGGCTGAACGCTCACAGACATCACCTGCCATCTTGCTTCAACACATGGCAACAGAATTTGGGTAAGGACGTAACCTTGAGTTTTACTCTTTATGGCCTTGTTTCTGTAAACTTCTATCCCAAATAAATGCCTTTTATAAAAGCCAACAAACTTCTGGTACTTTGCATCAGCACCCCTTTGGCTGACTAATACAAATAGTGAGAAGGTAGAGGATATTAGTCACATATTTTTTAGGCCAAGGAATATTTGAAAATGTCACTCAGATATATCATAACATAGGCAAAGAATAAATTCAATAACATTGAGTTTAATAAGGTTGAATATAAATATCATTTCATATCTTTGATGTATATAATGAAACCACTTTTCCAGTGTCCCTGAAGCATGTAGAAAACATTGCTATATATTATACCACAAAGAAGAACATCGTTTAAAAAATAATGCACAAGTAACAATTTGAAAAAAAGGAATACTCCCATCAAAATAACTGTTTAAAAAGGAAATTGAAATTGTCATATCAGTCACATCTTCTCAAGCTAACTTCTTATTTTCCCACAAACTTCTTAAAAAAGGAGTACATATCTTAGAAGACAAATTAAATGATCTCTAAATACTTATAATCATTGTCCTTCTGCAACATTTGATGCTAGAAAACATTCTCAGATCTTGAAAGTCTCTTTAGCTTTAAGTCTCCGGTTATTGCTTCATCTGAGTATACACTCTTTCTTTTCTTTTTTGCTTCTTCTTCATCCCCAAAATGTTTCCCCAATCTTCAACCCTCTGCTTCTTTATCTTTACATTTATTAAAATAATGGATTCATTTGCCTATAACTCTTCTGGTGAGTTTATGACAGGGTTCGAGTTGTATCTAGTTTTTGATAGAAGAATAAAGTAAGAGACATTACATTATACAAACCATAGAATGGAAGGGGTTCACTGCTTTAGTTTCCATGGCTGATAAAACAGATGCCATGAAATGGGTTGGGTTAAACAATGAGAATTTATTTGCTCATGGTTTTGATGTGGGAAAAATGTCCAAATCAAGTTATCATTGTTTGAATATTATATTAAATTCTAATTTCTAATATACTTATGTAATGGGCATTCATAAAAGACAAATATTTTATCAGGTTGTAAAATGAGAGGCAATGACAGAACAAAAGTCAAATAGCAATGACATGTAATAGAAATGAAGATCAAAATAGGAAATTCTTAAATATAAAGTGCTTGAAAGTTCAGCAGTGGAGCTAAATTATTTTTAAAACAACCAAGATTTATGCCAAAAAACAATACAAAAAGCAAAATAAGGATATGAAAGAGGTTTTGAATTGTGTGGGTGCTTTGAAGGAAAAGTAAAAAGCTGAGTATGAGGATCAACAGCACAAATCAACCTACAGAAACCAAAAAATACTGGAAACTCACTCAGATACCATGACCAGGTTTGCTTCTCACTTAAAAGGTACATTTATTATTCATGACATGTTTCTTAACATCATACCACACAAGGAGAAACAAACATTGAATGAAATCTACATGCCTTTGACACATGGATATTTGCTTGACTAGAAATTATATTAAGTGCTTTGTTAAGCAAAGCCAGAGTTTTCAGAATGGGTGTTTAGAAGCATTTACATCAAGAGCTAAAGGATAAATTAGAATAAATGTGCTCATTTTCCTCTGTTTTCTTTTTAAGTGGAAATACCATTAATGAGTTACCAAAGCTAGAAAACTTGGTTTTCTCAACAATATCTCCCTCACTGCATTGTCCTAATATTTGATATTTAATCCATCAAGTCCTATTTGTTTACTTCATATATATCTATGAAAACATTCTTTCCCTCTCCATCTCCATTTGCACCTCTGGGAACAATTTCTATGATCTCGACCTGGATTAAAGCAATAGCACTAATAAATCTCCCTATAGTCCGACTTTTCTCCAATACCCTCTCTAATTGTAGCAAAAGTACTATTTTAAAAATGAAAGACTAGACCTCTGGTCAACAAAGATGGCACTGTAAGACACTCCAAGGTGCCATCCACCAACAGAACTTTTGAATTCTGTTGCTGAAAGAAAACAATGGAAAACCAAGAATTTAATATCCAGCAAATCCTGTCTTTTAAAAATGACAGAGAGTTTAAGATATTCCCTGGTAAACAAAAGCAGAGGGAGTTTATTACCACTAGACCTGGCCTACAAGCAATACTAAATGGGATTCATCAGACTAACAGGAAAGAACATTAGACAATGGTTCAAAGCAGCATAGAGAAATAACGATCTCCAGCAGATGCAGCCATGCTTGGATTGTATACTTGGATTGTATTTTGGGGTATGTTACTTCACTTTTTAGTACTTACAGGCTCTAAAATACAAATGTATAAAACATAATGATAAAGTATAGATCAATCTTTGGTTTTAGACATACAGTGTATAAAGATATAATTTGTAAAAAGTACAATGTAAAGGTAGGGAGGAGGTGTGATATAGGAACACTGTGTATGCTATTGAAGTTGACTTGATATCAAATCAATCATGAATGTTATAGATTCAGGACATTAAATTTTAAGCCCCATGGTAACAAAAAAAAAAAGTACCTGAAAAATACATACAGTAGGAAATTTGAAGGATCTCAATTTGGTACATTACAAAATATCAAATAAATATGAAAGTGGAATTAATGGGAAAATTGACAGACAAAAAAAGTATAAAACTTACAAAGACCAAACAGCAAACTGGCAGAAAAAATCCTGCTTTAGTAAATATAATTGGATTTAACTCTCTAGTCAATAGCCAGTGATTGGCAGAATAGATTAAAAAAAAAAAAAAAAAATGGTCCTCTCAACTGACCCAGAAAATGCAGCTGACAAAATCCAGTGTCCCTTCTTGATAAAACAAATGGAAAGCTAGGAATAAAAGGAAACTTCCTCAACGTGATAAAGGCGACATATGAAAAATCCACAGGTAACATCATACTCAATGGTGAAAGGCTGAAAGTTTTTGCTCTAAGATGATGAGCAAGAGAAGGATGCCCACTGTCAACATGTTATGCAACATTGTACTGGAAGTTCTATCCAGAAAAAATTAGGAAAGAAAAAAGAAGTAAAATGCATCCAAACCAGAAAGGAAGAATTAAAACTGTCCCTATTAGCAGATGACATGATCCTATATATAGAAAATCCTGAAAATCCCTCAATATATAGCAACCATTTAAAAATATCAAATCCAATGTATTTAAAGAGGAAATAAAATGGAATATTAAAAAATATTCATTTAGCCCTAAAAGGGATCAAAATGCAGATGGTGCAAATTAAAACAAATTGAGGGATAATAAACTTAAATCAATAATTATTATAAAACCAACACATTAGGCAACAATGGCTACAATTCCAATAGGATACATTTCCAATAATAATTAAAATACATCTAATATTAAAGTACATTTCCAATTATAGTGAATCATAAAACCATGTATAATTCTATAATTTATAGGGACATATATACCCTTTGAACTTTACAGTAATTTCTAATTCTTCTTTGTATTTTATATCTAAGGCCAAGTCAAAACTATATATCTCCTGGTCATTTGGGAACCTAGACCAATTTTTCCCGGGCCCAGTACAGCTACTTCACAGTTATCACCTAGAGGGGACTGAGTTGTAACAGACTTAAATCTATAGGTAGGAGAGTTGTCAGAGTCTGTGTAGGACATCAGCGCTATCAGGATGGATGTGCCAAGCAGGGAAAATTATGTTTTCCCACATGTGTTATGAAACAGAACACCATTCAAAGAGTTCAGGAGCTACATCACCTCCCACCAAACGAGTGATCTGTAATGTTCTATTGTCTACTTCAATAGATTTTGTGGACCTCTATTCTTTTGAATAATTATATCACAACAAACTACAATTTTGATGCTCAACTTGTTTTGAGGGACGGCAAAATAATGAAGTTAAATACTATTTTAATTTACTATAGTGGACAATAAGAACATAATTAAAATGTCAAAGACAAATATAAAACACTGAATCAATATGATCCTTAGTAGTACTCTGCTCTAATAATTTGGTATTTATAATAAAATTAATTATTTGACATTGATAAGGCAATCTTTCATTAGATTATTTAAAATCACTCTTATTTTAATCAATTTATAACTATATACTTTTCTGTCAGTTTATTCATATAATTGGTAGCATTCAGGCAGATCATGAGCTTTACTCTAACTCGGTAGGGTCAAAATTATAATTTAAATCCTCCAATTTTAAAGCTAGAAGTTAAAATAGTATGCTGAATAGCATGTTTAAAAGGGTCTATATGCAAAAATTGAAGTCTTTGACCTCAATTCTTTTCTTAAACATTTCCTCTGTCTTGTCTCGTTGAACCAGAATGAACTTTCATTATAGAGATTAACCTATTAGACTACACACACACTCAATTCAACTGATGAAATTCTTCCCAGTTTTAACTTGAAAATGGAAGTAGACATAATAAATATAATATTTATGGTGACCATTTTACTAAGAGGGAAAAATACATGTGTCCACCCCTAAAAAATATCTTTAATTCAGTCAGACATATTATTCACCATGTAATTAAAGATGCACAGAGGCAAACAATGGGCACTTCAGCTTCTGAGCAGCAACTACACTAGAACTTCTACGATCAATTCCCAGGGTATCCTCTCCATTTCTACCTAGTTCTTGTCCTTGGATGCTTTTATCAATTTCTGCTGCTTTCATGTCATTTGGCTTAATTTGATGTTCCTCTTTGGAAAACAGTCTGTTAATTTCTTATAAAGTTAAATAAGCACTAATCATATGATACAGCAATCCCCTTCCTTGGTATTTACCCAAGAGAAATGAATATTACATTTACACCAATGCCTACATGTGAATGTTTATAGCAGCTGTGTTCACAAACATCCAAGCCTGGCAAGAACCCAAATGTCCTTGATCTGGAAAATGGAAACACAACCTGAGATACATCCACATGAAACTATTCAGAAGTAAAGCAGAACAAACTATTGGCTCACAAAACAATATGGATGAATCTCAACAATATTATGTTAAGTGAAAAAAAGCCAGACCCAAAAGGCTACCACTCCATCTATGACTAAATGACTCCATTTATAAACTTTCTGGAAAAGGCAAACTTATAAGCATGGATAATAGATCACTAGTTGCCAAGGATTTGGGATCAGGGGACAGGCTGCCTATTGTAGAGGCATTACAAAGGAATTTGGGGGGATACATAGTGTTTTGTATCTTGATTGTGGTGATAGATACTTGACTTTATGCATTTCTCAAACCGCATAGAAATGTACAAAAATAAATGTTATTGTATATAAATTTTTTAATAAATATTAAAATATTTAAAAATAAAAAAGTTCTTCTAAGATTTTTTAAAAATGGGTCAGACAGCTTTGTAAACTGTAATATATATTCATCTAGAAGAAAACAACTAAAGAAGCCTAATTTAATTTTCATGCCATGTATACAATCCATTATGCTTTAAAATAAGATTTTTCTTCATTCTTTTTGTAGTGAGTCAAGTATTGAGGCCCCACAAAACCAGACTAGGATGAAGTACTACTGTGTTATGGAAACTATAAGAAAAAATGAAAAGGAAATGCTAGAAATGAAAATAAAAGAAATGAAGAATATGTTTAATAGGATAATCAGTGGACTGAAGAAAGAATAAATTAGCTTGATGAGAGCGCAACAAAAATTAACCAAACTAAAACTCAAAGAGAAAAACAGAATGGGGTGGGGGGGCAGTATCCAAGAGCTCTTGGAGACAGATACAGGCCATTATATATACCGTCATAACTTACAAAATTGTGTGGGAGAGAGTGTAAACTACAATGTAAACTATAATCCATGCTTAGCGGCAATGCTCCAAAATGTATTCATCAACAAATGTACCACAATAATGAAGGATGTTGTTAATGTGGGAAAATGTGGGAGGGGCAGGGAGCAGGAAATATGGGAATCCCCTATATTTTTTATGTAACATTTATATAATTTAAGTATCTTTTAAAAAGTAATAAAAACATATATAAAAATAAATAAATAAAGGACCTAAGAAAATATGAAAAGTCAACCCATTAGCCAGGACTGAATAATAGGCTCATTTTTCTATCTATAAAACTATGCTTCTTGATATTTCCACAAATGTAAATTTTCAAGAGCTATGAAACTCTTCTTAGTTTTGTTGTTTACAAACAATATTATCTCTCATGATATGAAAGAATAAAAATAAAATATTAAGCAATAAAAAAAAGAGCTTTGGAAAATATCAAATGTTCTAATAGATGTGTAACAAGAATCCTAAAAAGAGGAAAGAGAGAATGAGGGAAAGAATTATTTTATGAAATAATGGCAGAGATTTTCCTAATATTAATGGCAGACATCAAACCATAGATCCTAGAAACTCAGAGAAAATGAGGTATGATGAATACCAAAAGAAACAAAGTCACACGCATACACACACAAACATACATACACTTAAGCCAATCATATTCAAACTGCTGAACATCAAACAAAAAGAGAAAACCTTGAAGCCATAGAGAAAAATGACATGAGGAAGAAATATGAAAATTGGAGCTGACGTCTCATCAACAACCATGCAAGGAAATAGAAAATGGAGTCATCATTAAAGTTCCAAGAGATGAAAAACATAAAAAACATTACCCTTATATTTTGTACACTGCAAAAATATCTTTCAAAAAAGCAGAAAGACTTGCAGACAAACCAAAATAGAAAATTCATTGCAAGTTGACGTTCATGATAAGAAAAGTTGAAGGAAGTTCTTCACATAGTAGGAATAAGATACCAGAAAAAAACCTGGGGGAAGCGGGTGTGGCTCAATGGATAGAGCTCCCGTTTACCCTATGGGAGGCCCCAGGTTCGCTTCCCGGGGCCTCCTTGTGAGAGCAGGCCGGCCCCGCGTGGCGCGGTGGACTGATGCAGCAGGACCTCACAGCAAGGGGGAGATAAGCAGACACGGAAGAAACACACAGCGAATGGACACAGTAAAAACACAAGCAGCAGGGGGGGCATAAATAAATAAATAAATAAATAAATCTTAAAAAGAAAAAAAGAAAAAAACCTGGGTGTCACAAGGAAACAAAGAGTGCTAGAAATGGAATATATAAAAGTATGTATAAACTTCATATATTTTTCTTTATTTTTAATTTAAGAGATAAGTGACTAAAGAAAAATAGAAGAAATGTATTATGTATTTGGAGCAAACGTAAAATTAAAATGTGTAAAAAAAACAAGAGTGTAAACCATGGCAGAGAGGAATTGAGATTATACCTCTGGTAGGTCCTTACAATACAGGTGAAGTAGAAAAATATAATTTGAAGTGGAATCTGATTAAATAAAGAAATATATTGTAAACCCAAGGGCAAACACACAAAAAAATGAAATATTACAAAATAATTAACCCAAAATGAGGCACTAAAAGAAGGAAAAAGAAAGAAACAGAACAGATGGAACAAATAGATAATACTAACAAGATAATAGATTTCAATCACATCATAACAATAATTACATAAAATGTAAATATTCTAAACACACAATTAAATAACAAATTATCAAATTAGTTAGAAAAAAACAAGTTCCAACTATATTCTGTCTCCAAGAACCCCACTTAAAATATTAAATACATTTATAGGATAAAAGTAAAGGGTAGAGAAAAATACACCTTGCTATTTACTGAAAGAATGCTGAAGTAGGTATACTGAAATCAGAAAAGGTATTCTTCAGAGCAAAGAACAAATTTGGAGGACTCACAATGCCTAATTTCAAAGAGCAAAGAATATTTCCAGGTATAAAGAGTGCCATTATATAATGATTAAAGGGGTAAATTCTTCAAGAAAACATTACCATACTAAATGTGTACACAACTAATAACAGTTTCAAAATACACAAAATACAAACTTAAAGAACTGAAAGGAGAAAGATACCAACTCAAAATTATCATTGAAGACTTCAACACTCTTCTCTTTGTAATTGATAGAGCAAGTAGACAGAAAATAGTAAAAATATAAAAGTTTTGTATAATATATACTATCATCCAAATTGAGTTAATCTTCATTTATCAGTAACTTAACCCAACAACAGCAAAATACACATTTGTTTCAAATACACATGAAAAACTCACAAAGATAGACCTTGTTTTCCCCCATCAAACAAAAATTATTTTTTTAATTGAAATCATACTAAATGTGTTCTATGATTATTATGGTATTAAAGTAGAAATCAATAACAGAAATAATAGAAAATCCCCAATTACTTAGAAGTTTTAAAAAAAAAAACTTCTAAATCACCCGTTTTCAAAGAGAAATTTTCAGTCATTAAAAATGTTTTGATATGAATAAAAATAGGATACAATATATCAAAATTTAAGGAATGGAGCTAAAGCAGAGCTTGGAGGGAAATGCATATTAAATGCTTATGTTAGAAAAGAAGACAGGTCTCAAAACAATAATCTAAGCTTTCACCTTACACAAAAAGACAAAGAAGATAAAATTAAACCCAAAGCAAGTAGAAGTTAGAAATAATGATGATAATAACAGAATGCAACTATATTAAAACTAGGATACAATACAGTGAAAGCAAAAACTTGTTTTCTGAAAAGACCAGTAATATTAATAAATTTCTACCCAGATTAACCAAGAAAAAAAGAGAAGAGTCAAAATTCCTTATCAGGAAAAATAGAGGGAACATCACTACATTCACCACAGATATTGAAAGAGTAACAAGAGAATACTACAAATAAATCTCTGCACTTAAATTGAGACACTTAGAAGAAATGGACAAATATCTGGAAAGACACAAACTATCAAAAGTGTACTCAAGAAGAAATAAAATACCTGAATTACCTTATATCTATTACAGAAATTGGATTTGCAGTTTAAAATATTCCCACCAGGAAATTTCAGGCCCTATTGGTGTCATGTGAATTATATCAAGTATTTAAGTAAGGAATAATACGAGTTCTTCACAATCTCTCCCAGAAATTAAGAAGAGAAAATAAATCCCAATTCTTTGATGAGGCTAATTTTATGCTGATACCAAACCAGAAAAGACATTATCAGAAAAGAAAATGCCACACAAATATCCCTCTTGAACATAGATTCCGATATCTCCAAAAATCAATAAATCTAATACTACAATAAATCAAAAGGATGATATAATTTACATCTAGTGGGGGTTATCTTGGCAATGTAAGCCTATTTCAACAATTAAAAATCACTGTAGTTCAAAATATTAACAGATTAAAGAAGAAAATCATAAAATCATCTCAATCAATGCACAAAAAGAATTGATGATATCTAATATCCATTACTGATTGAAAACTCTTCATAAAGAAGGAATAGAAGGTAACTCCCTCAATCCAGTAAAAGGCATCTACAAAAATCCTGCAGCAGGTATCATACTTAATGATGAAAGATTTAATATTTTCTCCCTAAGATCAGGTACAAGGCGAGGATGTCTTTTCTCACCATTCTTATTCACCACCATACTGAAAGTCTTCCAAGTACAAAAATCAAGAAAAGAAAAGAAAAAAAAAAATAGAGAAAATTGTCTCTATTCATAGAAGATATGACAGTCTACTTAGAAATTACGAAGAATCTATTAAAAAGCACTTCAAAGTACTTGGCTTTGGCAAGTTCTAAAATCACTGGTCAATATATATAAATAGTTTTATTTCCATAGGCAATCAATGAACAATTGGAATTTGACATTTATGAACAGTATCATCTAGAAATCACCAAACATTCTTACAAAATATGTAGATAATCTGTGTGCTTTCAACTAAAACACACAAAATAAATTGAAGAGTTAAATAGTTGGAGAGATAAACAATGTCCATGGATTGAAAATCATAATATTGTTAATTATATATTTCAATACAAAATTTTCCTGGATTTTTAAAAGAAATCAAATAAGCTATTTCACAAATCTAAATGCAAAGGAAAAAGGGCAGGAAAAAAGAAGCCAAAATAAATTGGAAAAAGAACAAAGTTGGAGGACACACAATACTTAATTTCAAGCCTCAAAACCAGGGCCATCAGATCAGTGTGGTATTGATGAAAGGATAGATATACAGATCATTAAAACAGAATAGACAATCCAGAAATAAATCAATACATATTGAGACATCCAAAAGACACTACTAATAAAATGAAAACACAAGCAAAAGACTGGGAAAATATATTTGTAAATTCCATGCCTAAGAAAGGACTTGATTCTGGAATATATAAAGACCTCTTTAAACACTACAATAAAACAGGCAACCTAAATTAAAAATGGAAATAAGGTTTGAATGAACATTTCAGTAAAGAAGATATATGATGTCAAGTAAGCACAGGAAAATCTGCTTAATACCATTAGCCATTAAAGAAATACAAATTAACATACAATGAGATACCACTATACCTAATAGAATGGCTTTTTAAAAAACTGAAAATATCAAATGTTAACAAGGATTTGGAGCAGCTAGAACTCACATACATCACTGGTGGGAAAGCAAAATGTCACAGCACTTACAGCATTCTTTAAAATTTCATCTAAATTTCCTTCCCCAAGTCTTTGCCACCTGAGATAGTGTACCAATGGGATGAAAAGGAAATATTTTTGTTTTTCCTGAGTTGGTGTCTGTGAGTAAATTTTGCTGAAAAAATTGGGTTCCTGGGAAAACATCAATTCTTGGAAAGCTAATTTACAATGGTAGATAGTGAAAGAACTCGAAAAGATTTCGCTAACTATGATTCTTAGTGTTTTCATTTCAAGGGCTAATGAGGCTTTCAACTTTGGAGACATTTCATAGTCATAAAAGCTAGAGAGCTGCCTGTTGAAGAGACATATTTACACTGCCAAAGGTAAGGCTAAGAACCCAAGTTCCTTTTAATCCCATTTCTAAAGAGGAAAGCAACCCCTTACTAAGTCCACACTAGACTGTGTATTATTTAATAGATATATCACACCCGCACCAACACGTCTCCACAAGAATAATACTGTTTTGACTTTCAAATCAAGCTCACGAACCCCTTGTTAAGAACCCCTGCTTTAGTGTTACCTTGGGTTTCTGTTGACAGGTATTTTGCAAGAGGGACCTTCTCAGTGTCTGCTCTAGCTTCAGCTTCCTGTCTTCCCATTGTGCTGCACTTCAGAGAGGCTCAGTCCCCATATTCTTCTCCCTCCCTTAGCAGTTTGTGTTATTTGCCACATTTTAACCTGATGGTGAGGGTCAGGGGAGGTGGGTTTTAAGTAGCTCTGACGAGTCCTCCTCATTGGCAGGCACTCTGTTTCTCAGTCTTGTGGATTGAGCCTTCTCAGTGCTTTAGCTCACCTCAGTTGTATGTCTTTGCCTACTTGAATCCTTGCCCTCCTCTATGGGCAGAGGGTTTTTATTTTCCTGTTACCTTCCACCAGCTGATATGGGTTTATATCAGCTCCTTAAGGATGACAGTGTTTGTTGCCACTTCCCCAAAAGTTTAAGCCTTTTTCTCCAGAGGAGAGCTAGGAGAGAAGGATTTGGGGAGAGGGGTTCTATTTCTCACAGTGGCTGTTGTTCCCCTACCTCGGTCATGTACCACAAGGAATCCTTCCTCAAGATTCTTGACAATTTTTGTGAGGACCTGGTGACATCTGTGGAGAAAAGCCTATGATCGGGAGCAAATTTCCTCTATGTCTTCTATGCCCCACAGCTCTATATTCTCTGGTTAGCACACACTTGGCCTTTACAAATCCAGTAATAATGTCAGCTAAATTTCTCTAACAAGCATCTAGCAGCATCGGACACTGCCAGGTAATCAAGGGCACATACCCAGTCTCTCCTTAGAGGCTCTTGTTTTTCCTTAGATTTGGGGTTGGTTGGTTGCTTAACCTCAGTTCTTTGATGGGTTCAAGAAAACTGCATATCTACAGATTTTTCAGCTACTGTTGTTGTTTAAAAGGATAGAAAGGATATGCTTTACAATTTTCTACAATTCAAGCCAAAGTTGGAAATCCATCTGGAAGCATATTCAAAACGTGTAAAATACAAGTTAAAGTTGTTCCTGGTGAAATGGGGGAATTGATGTATAGACTAGCCAGTTACTTGTCCCTTTCTATTTCATAGTCCCTAAGGATTCACTTCAGAACACTTAAGACAATAAACAGTGTAGACTTGAAACAATTCTTCCAAACTACAGTTATACTGCAGTATACTTATAACGCTTCTATAGTAAGGGGTCAAGATGCTCACTAAATTGGTTACACAGCAGAAGGAAATTTTATTTCTATCACTCGTTTGTTCATTCACATAGCTAAGCAATGCAACTAGAATGATGAATATGTCACAGTACCTAGCCTCAAAGAGTGCAGAGTCTACAGGGAGATAATCACAGAACAGAAGTATAAGACAACATATTGCATATAAGTGAGCAGGGGGAAGTACCCCAGGATTAGATGTTTAATTCCACTGCACTGTTGGAGTCTAGTCTACTATTAGTAATACAATTTAACCTGTGGTAAGGTTTATGCTAGAAAAAATAATAAAGGAAGGAAAGTTAACTTTCATCCTGATGTGGCTGGGCACAACAGCTTTCCTCTCTTTTTCCGACTACTGCACAGCCTCCCTTCCTTAGAGGAGGCCATTAAGGGATGGCCTGAAAAATAGGAAGAAAAATACAGAGAAAATGGTACAACAGAATCTAAGCAAGGAGAATATTCAGAGGAAAAAGTGAGCTTAACATTTATCAAGATCTAAACATTAGAAATAATTTGATTCTAAATTTTAAGGAAATTTACTATCATGGCCATATTCTTATGACTTATTATTTAAAAATAGAAAGCCTGCTCTCTTTTCCACTCTTCTGTAAAGTCAGAAATCCTATCCATTAATCTGTAGTTATGGGTAGGATAACTACAGATTAACACATTCCCTAATATGAAAAGCAGAATTTTGTCAACAAGGAATTTTAATATTAATATTTTTTATATATCTTAGTGATTTCTATATGCTGGTTATATTTATTTGCTGACAAACATTTCCATTCCTTCACAAAAGTTCCTAAGGAAAGGAATTTTTTTAAAATGGTATTTGAGTCTACAAAACCTTTGTAAATCAAGCTATTTACATTTCAGATATATGACACTAACATCAAAATTCAATTTTCAGGTATCTGTCAGGATAAAAACTCAAAGGAAAATTCTCTCTCAAAGGATAGTAAGACACAGCACTCTTTGAAGACTTTACATATAAAAATCAATGTATGGATTGCTCATCATTTCCTCCTCCATGAAAAATATAATATGGATAGTGTTATTTTTTAATGTATCTGTATCTCAACACATTGTGAAAGGCAGAAAAATAAAACTGAAATCTCAAAGAAATGAGGAAATTATTTAATCCTCTTGGTGTGGTACATATTGTAAAGTAAAAAATATGCAGATTTCTATGCATTGACAGTAAAAATACTAGAGTGGTTAACACAAACAAGACAGCATTGGAATCAAGAATAATCACACTGATGCATTAATTGCTAAATTTACTAGCTATCGGTTGTAAGATAAGTTTTAGAGGGAATATTATTTTAATATTATCTTCAATTCACAGAATTGATTTTAGAAAATACAGAAAAGCATGAAGAGAGGAAAAGTCACCCGTAATTCCATACATAGAAAAAGATAACACTTGATACATTTCTTTTGGCTTTTCTCCAGGTGTGTGCTTGTATGTATAAGTGTGGTGCACATACCCATGTGTTTTAGTTTGCTAAATGCAGCCAGAGCAATATGCCAGAAATGGGCTGGCTTTTTAAATATAGATAGATAGATAGATAGATAGATAGATAGATAGATAGATAGATAGATAGATATAGATAGATATTTAATATATTTTTAAAAGATACTTTGATTACATAAAATGTTACATAAAAAAATATAAGGGATTCCCATATGTCCTACTCCCCACACTTCCCACTTTTCCCCACATTACCAACTTCTTTCAGTAGTGTGGTACATTCATTGTAATTGATGAACACAATTTGGGGCATTGCCACTAAGCATGGATTATAGTTTACATTGTGGTTTATACTCTCTTCCACTTAATTCTGTAGGTTATGGTAGGATATATAATGCCCTGTTTCTGTCATCGCAATGTCATTCAGGACAATTCCAAGTCCCTAGAATGCCCCCATATTACACCTCTTTTTCCCTCTCCCTGACTTCAGCATCTCCAGTGGCCACTGTCTTCACATAAATGATATAATTTCTTCCATTGCTAGAATCACAATAAGTCTATAGTAGAATACAAGTAAGTTTATGCTAGTCCATATTTTATTCCCCAATCCTGAGGATTCTGGGATGGTGATGCCCATTCCACCTCTAATTGAGAGGTGGTTTCAATCCCATTATGGCTGATGGATGGGACTTTCCTGCTTGCAGCAGTAAACTCTCTCGGTTCCTTGGTGTGGTAGTTGTCCATCCTCACCTCCTTGTTAGTTGGCCTGGGTGAGTCCAATGAACGGAGAGTAGGTGTTGCAACTCCACTGAGGCTTAGGGCCCAGCTGGCACATGGACAGCCCAGAGATTCAAGTCTCTTGGATGTACACCTACCAACTCCAGCACCAAACTATAGGTTCAAATAGAAGGGACAGAAGAGGAATGTGTAGAGAAGTCACAACTGAGTCTGACTCTGTCACACTCAGGAGCACAAACTCCAAATAGGGCCCACTGACAAAGCACCAAACTCAGGAGCTATCTGCCATGACCATAGGACCTGGGTGTCTCCAGAACCCTCAGAAGCCCCACTATTTGGGGTAATATCTACTTTGGCAGTCTATGAGATCCTGCTGAGACACGCATAAGTGTTACCTCTGGGATGACCTCCCGACTCACTTTGAAGTCTCTTGGCCATATAAACTCATTGTCTTTACCTTTTCCCCCTTTTATTCAGGTCTTTTTCCAGTTGCATCACCTGCCAGTGTTTGGTAGTAAACCCTCAGTGCCAGGGAGGCTTATCCCCAGGAGTCATGTCTCATGCTGGGAGAAGGAAATGCATTTATATGCTAAGTTTGACTTAGAGAGAGGCCACATTTGAGCAACATGGAGGCTCTCAGGAGGTAACTCTTAGGCACCCTACAACACTAGGCTAAGTTACAATTTCAGGAGCAAAGGCTTATAAGCATAGTCATCCATATCAAGGACCCATCAATGCATCATCCTTCTTCACTAGTCATTGCTCTTGTACTTGGGGGAGTGTTATTGTTCCATTAGAGAATGTGGCAGAGCTCCCCAGGATGGGAATTCAATATTCTTTCAATTATTGTGTGAACCTCTACTCACTGTGGCAATGCCCCATGAACATTTGAATACATTTATATACCTTATGTATATAAATGTATGCCCAGGTGAACTTCCTCCCATGTATCCCCCCATCACTGACACCCCACACCAATGATCTTCCTCTGTCACAGTTGTAAGCCTTCTGTGATCCAAAACTTCTTCAAAAATGAAGCCAAGAATATTGCCAAATACAATTAATAGGAAAATGAAATAATAATGATAGGTTTAAACATAAGAAATAAAATACATAATAATTTAGAAAAACTAAAAGTAAAATAAATAAATAAATTGGGATATTAAAAAGATGAAAAATATGTTTAAAAATTACTTTTTGAAGTTTTGCCTTTTATCACTGTAATATCTGTTGTCTTGTATGTACAGTGGAAATTTTTGGCATTTCTTCCCCAGTGTGTTACTTTTTTGGGGGACAGGCCTGATATGTTCTCAGAGGGGTGGGTGTCTCTCGAGGGCATGGGCAGTTCCTAATAGGGGTGGACAGACCAGTATGTCAAGCCCTCAGTGTTGTTGCAAGTAACTATGAATCTTGTCCTTCAAGGAGTGAGGCCTGGTGGTCGCCATGGGCCCCAAGGGAAGGGGGAGGGAGAAGTAGAATAGATGGAAGAGGGGGTATTTAGGGGACAAAGGAAGTGTTCTGCATGATTTGGCAATGATGTATACAAGCAATGTTAAATTTCATCAAAAATTTATAAAAGTGTATGGCCTAAAATGTAAACCATAATGTAAACAATTAACATGTTTTGTAGCTATATTTCAATATTTGTACATCAGTTATAACAAATGTACCATCCACATATAAAAAGGTTATTAATATAGGAAGGGGGAGGATGTTGGGTCTATAGGGAGTCCCCTATATTCTGTATGTGACTTTACTGTGACCTAAAACTTCTTTGAAGGGTTGGCTTTTATAACAGGAATTTATTAGGTTAAAGGCTTACAGTTCTGAAGCCGTGAAAGTATCCAAGTCAAGAGACCAGTCACTGGAGATCCTGGAGTCCTCTCCCATATGGCAAAGCACATGGAGGCTTCTCTTCTGGGTCTCATTCTCCAGCCGCTGGGTGCCCTGTCTGTGGGTTCCTCTGTCCTGGTTTCCTCTGTGTTCCTGGGTCTCTCCTCTCATCTCTGCGGCTTTTTCTCTGTGTGTCTCTGCTTTCAGGCCTCTGTTTATAAAGGACTCCAGGAAGAGGACCAAGACCCACACTGGGTCATGTCTCATTGAAACAATCCAATCAAAGTCCCCCTAACTGAATCCAAGTAATTAAAGGGTCCCACATCCACAGGAATGTTGTTTTCTGGAATCCATAAAAAACTGCAAACTATCACATCATGAATAACCTACATTTATTTTTAATTGTTACACTTTTTGTACAAATTATTTATATTTATATTTTTTTCATTTAGCATTATACTGTATATTTGTATGTGTATAAAATGTGCATTATAATTGACACTTTGTTATCTACCATTTTGCCTCAGCCTTCACTTAGCATTAGGCCAACAGCATTTTCCAAATCTATATAATCTAAATAAATTTAAGTAATCTTTTTGAATGAATACTTACTATTGTATTGTATAGATATAACAATTTTATATAACCATTACCATATTGATGGTGCATATTTCTCTGTGAGTGTATCAAGTTATGGCCACAAAATTATTGGAAATTTAAATTACTACATAAAATAATGAATATATACATGGCTTTTGATAGATATTTCTTTCCAGCAACGTAATAGCAATTTACACTGTCAAAGTATGTGACAATGGCCATCTTAATTTCATTTTAGTGAAGTTTTGTCAGTTTCCAGGATAATCAGAAAATCCTCAGGGGAAAAAATTCATATACATATGTATTTTAACGATGTCATCCAAAATTCTCTGTCTGCATTTCTCTTCTCAGTCAATGACCACAAAGATCATGCATATATGGGGCAGTAATAACATTACAATGGTATTGACACAAACATTAATACAAGCAATACTAAGGACTACAGCCTATGTCTCCAATAGACCCACACTGAGATAATGAAAATTAATACATTTGTTTTGATGAGTCATTTATTTTATATGGATTAATAAGAGATAAAAACTTGTGACAAATTCTAGTGAAACATATGTTATGTACTGAGTCCTTGATGACACTCCTTTCTATTTCACATAGGTTAAAAATAGGTAACAGAAAAATCCATTTAAAATTTCCTAAGCAGCCAAAAGAAAGATGGCAATTTAAAATCTACAGTGCAAATATTCTCGCTGTCCTGATTTTATGATAATCAGGGTAGGCTAAACACTCGCTATATTAGAAACCATGCATGTGTCCCCAGACCTAGTTTTTCTCCCTAGGTCTGGTGTTTAGAATGCTGGTGATAAACTAAGCCTGATTTATTATATGACCATCCTGTATGGGAAAAGACTGTAACTTTGGATATCTTTGGTCAACCTTAAGAGATATAGCAGGGGGAGAGATGTGGCTTGGGTGGTTGGGTGTCCATCTCCCATATGGAGGGACCTGGGTTTGACCCCCGGGACCTCCTGGTAAAAAGAAAAAAAGAAAAATATAGAATGCACATGGGCCACCAGGCCCCATGTATGGATGAGCCGTCAGTCCCTGCAAGCCACGCAGCAAGATGATGACGTAACAGGAGAGTGACACAAGGGAGAGCCAAGACGAGACGCACCAAAAAAACAAGAACTAAGGTGGCGCAAGCGGTAGGACATCTCTCTCCCACATCGGAGGTTCTGAGGATCGAATCCCAGTGAAGACAGGAGGAGAAGGATGAGAAGAGAGGGCAGGAAACGGACACAGAGAGTTGCCCAGCGAATGGATACAGAAACAGCAAAACAGTCGGGGGAGGGTAAAAATGGATACAAGTAAATAAATAAATCCTTAAAAAAATGTATAGGGGAGGAAGATTTGGACTATAGTCAGTAGTAATACTTTGACAATGCTCTTTCATGATTTGTTAACAAATGTTTCACAACAATGCAGGGTGTTTGTGGGGGTGTAATGTGTGGCAGCCCTGTATGATGTTATGCATGTTTGTTTTGTAAGTTCACGATGTTTACTAAACACTTATAGTTTATGTATGTTCATGTATGAATGATATACTTCAATAAATTGTTTTTTTAAAAAAATCTACAGAGTGATGCCCAGAGATACCACTACTGGTTGATTCATTCAGGCATTCTTTGAATCAGTATTTGTTGAGCATCTACTGGGTACGAGGCCGTGGCAATTAAGAACATTCAGATATGTTGCCTGTTCTAATGCTAAATCCAATGGAGAAGAGAGGTAATAAATCAAAAAGGCATAAATACTATTTC
The DNA here is from genome assembly GCA_029593785.1 of Cabassous unicinctus. Taxonomy (NCBI): domain Eukaryota; kingdom Metazoa; phylum Chordata; class Mammalia; order Cingulata; family Chlamyphoridae; genus Cabassous; species Cabassous unicinctus. The sequence goes on from JAQZBX010014564.1 coordinate 21,491, forward strand.
ATAATAATGGTGACATATATTATCAAGAAAAAGTAAATCAAGTAGAGTGTGTTATATGAATGTTTAACAGAAAAATCTGATCTTGACATGAGGAGAGTGAAGTTTAGATTGAGTACTGAAAAATTCATCAGCGTTGGATAGGCACAGATGACGGCAAGAACCTCTGAGGCAATGGAAATCGCCTGTGTAAACTCGGAGGTGGAAAGGACTTTGGTATATTTGAAAAACTAAGACAAGGTCAGTGTAAATGGAATGTTTTGGATAGAAGTATAGGAGTTAAATTTGTAGTGAGAGAGTTAGAAGTCTAATAAAGGAGATTCTCACAGGTGATGCTGAAAAACTGAGTTAGTGCTAAAAATCAGTGGGCGAACCACCAACAAAAGTGTTCAGAAAAATATTAAAGCTAAGCAATCTGACTGAAATTCTGCAGGAGTGCAGATCTGTAAAGAATAACTCTTGAAAGTCTAAAGTCTAAACAATATACATAATGCTATAAATTAGAACTTTGATAAAACGAAAGGATTTGTTTTGAAATTTTTCATTGTCTCTAACTTCACACATAAGAGGCTAACACATAATTTCCTCCATGAAAAGCCGAAGGATATAAATAAATACCTTAGCTCTCAGGTGCTATGAGTTGACATTTTATTTAACACATAAAATTTTTTCTGTTTCTAAATTCTATCAGTTTTTACTTTACTCTGTTATCAACAATAGTAAATAAATTCCTCCAAAAAAACAATGCTTGTATATTTTTAAATAATTACTGTATGGAAGAAAATAGAGAGGGAAAGGCATGAGCTTTAATATACAGACACTGATAATCATTTCACCCAGCCAGACATTTTAAGGCATTAAGTTCTAATGTCAGTAAAATAACAAATTTCCTCTTGCTATTCCGAAACCTTACAAAAATAGCTGAGAGGCAGATGTGGCTCAAACAATTGGGCTCCCACCTACCACATGGGAGGTCCCAGGTTCAGTTCCCAGTGCCTCCTAAATATGACAAGCAAGACAGCAAGCTGGCACAATGGGCAGGTACGGCAAGCTGACGCAAAAAGAGACACAAGGAGGAAAGCATAATGAGAGACACAGCAAAACGGGAACTGGAGGTGGCTCGGGCGATTGGGTGCCTCTCTCCCACATTAGTGGTCCTGGGTTCAGTTCCCAGTGCCTCCTAAAAGGAAGACGAGCACACCACAAACAGACAGTGAGCGCAAACAATGAAGGGGTGGGGAGAAATAAATAAATAAAATAAGTCTTTAAAAATATACCTAAAACTTACTTGGATCTCTTTTATTGTGAAATATTTCATATATACAGAAAGGGTGTGACTATTACAAAACAAATAGGATTTTTACCTCCAGTTAAACTGTAGAAGTCTATGACAAAACACTACAGCAATTAACAAAATCAGATAAATTAAAAATTTTATTTTTAAAAAGATGTCAGATTAGAGTTGATTTACTGTTATTCTGCTATAGAATTGTTATTCTATCAATGGAAGAACTTTCATCATTGATGTGGAGGCAGTAGCCTCCAGAGGTTCTGAGGGGAGGGAGAGGGAAAATTAGGTATAATATGAGGGCATTTTCGAGACATTGGAATTGTCTTGAATAATGTTGCAATGGCAGATACAAACCATTATATATCTTGTCATAACTTACAAAATTGTGTGGGAGAGAGTGTAAACTATAATGTAAACTATAATCCACACTTAGTGGCAATGCTCCAATATGTGTTCATCAAATGTAACAAATGTACCACACTAATGAAAGATGTTGTTAATGTGGGAAAGTGTGGGAGGGGTAGGGAGTGGGGCATATGGGAATCCCCTACATTTTTTATGTAACATTTATGTAATCTAAGTATCTTTTAAAAAAAAAATTATTAAAAAAATATATATATATCAGAGAGGAGTGGTTGCAAAGGAATGTAAAGGAACTAAAGTCTAGAGGAGAACAAGCCCTTCCTAGCAGAGCAGAAGATGGGAGCCCATTTTCCTGGCTGGGGGCACTTTCAGCGTCTGAGCAGGGGCAGGGAAGTATTGGAGGACCTGTCACAGGCACGGAGGCAGACGGGCTCTAGGCAGGTATGGGGAACCAGGAAAACCTGGAAGAGAGTTCTTCTTTTCATCACTGTACTCCCAAAATCTCAGGTCTGGATTCCTCATTTCAGAGAAAGTCTCAGCTATTATCTCTTCACACGTTGTCTATCCCCAATTTCTATATTCTCTTCTTTTGAATCCACAGTGAGCGGTTCAGATAAATCATTCCAACCCCTTTTTCACTAAAATTCAAATTTTCTCTCTCTCTCGTTTTGTGCTGTTAGTCGGTCCTTTAAAGGCAAGGACATACCGACAAGTATTGCTTTTCATTTATCGGTTTGGTAAATTTTTTTGTTCTAGTAGGTAAATGTTTTACCCAGGCTCAAGCTGTGCATGGTACAGCAGCGATCTCTGCTGGGCCTTAACACCTGTAGCTGCTCTCATTTATCTTGGCCCCTGGTGGTCTCCCCTGGGCCTGCATAGTTTGTAGTGTTCAAATCCATTTGGCAGTTGATACTTAGAATTGTCCACTCACCTTCTTCGTATTTCCCATTCTCTTAGGGTTCCCCCTAAATTTCCAGCCATTTTGCCAGCCTCAATATGTGTCCTCTGACATCTCAACCCAGTAAGTCTTCCACTTTCTGCTGCTTAAATGGCATACGGATTAATGAATGCACTGAGTCAAAAAAGAAAAGAAAAAGAACATCTTAGTACAATTCTGTCACTAAAGGTTAGGCTATTCTTGTGCTTTGGTCTGCTTTTTCACTGTTCTCCAGGGGTCTCCCCTATGCATAGCAATCATCAGGGTTTCGAGGAGTTTATGTTCAGATTGAAGTCTCATCCCTTCTGCAGCTAATTTGTTCAAAGACATAACTCTAGCATCTAGAATAGTCACCTATTATCATACACTAGACATTCACCAAATATTTGTTGACTGACTAGTTGATCCCTGTCGTTAAGATGCAGAAGTCTAAATCAGACCAAAAAGATTGCCCTCATTTAGTAGACATTAGTGGTATATTTGGAATTTGAAGAAGCTTTAATGGAAATGTTGAGAGAGAGTTTTTAACAGATCAGAAGCAAGTAACCTGTTTCACAATTCCTGGGCGCCATTGATGGAAGATTGTTCATAAGATCAGGCTGAGAGATATGCTAAGTATAGATGAGTTAAAGAATATTCTCCCTGTTCAGAAAACAAAGACACTCTTCAAAAAATATTAAGAAATGGATTGATTTGAAATTCAGACATGTCAATATCAACTTCTACACTGTTATTCTGTATCCAACTATTAGGTATCAGAATTTCATGTGTGAAAAAAATTATTGAGCAATAATATATGGTTTTTATTCTTAATATCTCCCATTAATTGTACTAGTGTGTAAACTTTTTGTAACAACTCAATTATGTAAATCATTGAGTTAGAGAATTATGTAAAGTTTTACTTCAATAAGATAAAAAAGCAAAATAATGTTGCACATTTAGTATTAATTTACAAAACAATATATAAGGAATGGTTATTTCTGACATACATTTATTAAATTTCACAAGGATTAATTTAATGACTTGAATATTTTTTAAATGCTTGATATAAAAGCATAATTGATTTACAATGTATGAAAGAACATGTCAGAACTAAAGTATAAAGATTCACTACTAATTTAGGATTAATCCAAGTGAAGGTAAAACAACTTAAAACTTTTCCTGGAAATTACTCTATATTTATTATTTTGCTTGCAAACACTAAATTCTTATTCAAAAATATAAAATGCTAAGAAAATAATATATAGCATTTCAATGAAATGCAAGAGCTAATAGAACTGAAAGTACAGACGCCCCAGGTAAAACAAACTCATTTTCCTAAATGAAATTGTTTAGAATTTCCCAAGCATTTTTTCAATAATTTATTGATCATTTTGTTCAATTTGAATGACAACAATAGTATAATAAAGATATGTTTTAGAATTAGAGAGTCATGGGTTAGAATCTCACTTTTTAAGTTTACTATCTCTTTGATCTAGTGAAGGCAACTTCTTTTTCTCAGTTTTCTCATTTATTAACTTGGAAAAATATTAGTCTCCCTGTGCTCATGTGAAAAATGAATACATTTGTTTACATAAAGTTCCTAATAGTGGGTCCATCCCACTGTGCCCACTGAGAAATTTTTTCAATTAAAAATTTGACCATTGTTCTTAAGTTACTCAAAAACAAACAAACCAACAAAAAAACTTTATCAGAACTTCTAATCGTAATAAAAATTAATCCTAAATCAGCTGGCAAAGCCTTTTACTGAAAACACAGAGGGCTGAGGGCTAATTAACATCAACAACTTGTGTTGCTCCAGATTGTAAAGCTGAAAGATTACTTACATGTATACTGGTATGAAAATAACTTGGTTTACAACAGTAAAATACAGAAAAGCAAAATATGGCTGAGAAGATAATCCATAAATGACCCAGTTATAATTTCAAAGGATGAAAGAGCCACACCAACAAGAGTGACTGGTAATTCCATATGTCAATTTGCCACTCTAGGTGGACAGAGCTCTGCACTTCCAGCTCAGTCTTTTCCCACGGATTTCTCCAGCAGGCAGTATGAGAGAAAAAGCCACGCCTTGGACAGTGCATTTTCCCTTCTCTTTGTCAGTCTGTCTTGTGAGTCATCCAACACACCCAATCATCCCTTAATCTTCTGCCATGACTGCTCAAACCCGTATGACTTGACCCCAAATAGGACCTCTCCAGTGGCTTTTAAGGGACTCATTATTTTCCATTTACTCCATATTGGAATAAAATCGTTCCCTAGGGGACAATCAGATCCACTGCATTATCTTCAATTTAATGCTTGGAGAATAATTATCCTTTACCTTTATCCCTTTACCTTTATCCATCTTTTCTAAGTTGTATATTATGCCTATTTGAGGGGATAAAAAACTACTAAATGTAATGGAAATCCATTGATATTATGTAATAGAATTTCATTTTCCAAATCCTAAGAACTGGATAAAAATCTAAGAGGAAATCTTTCTCTGGCATACTATGATGATTGCTATAAGAAATCACAAATATCTAACGAAAGATTATTTCTTGAAAATTCCATATGAAATACATAATGATTCAAAGGAACATCTTATTGATGGATGCATTTCCGTTGGTAATATCTATAGTGTCAACAAACATTAAACATACTAATATTATATTAACAGAAGTTCTGGTGAAAATAAATGAAACAATGAGTGCTATTAAAAATGTTTTCAGAAATAATTAGAAACTGTCCCTACCAAAATATTAGAAGCATAAGAGACCAATTCATTTTTCTGGTGTTTTTCATTAGGTTCCCTAGAAACAGAGCCTAAGACAGGAATCCAGGCGTCTGGTTTATTGAAGTGTGGCAAACTGTATTTTCCAAAAGTTGCCACAGCAATATGTCTGGTCCCATATGTTCTTTCAGAATGTTGCCACATCCCCTCCCAAGAAGTGAAGTCAGTTCCCCATCCCCTTCTACTTGAGTGGGCTGTGACAGTATCCACCAGGAGAGTATGGCTATGTGACTTCTGAAGCTAAACCATGAGAAGGATAGAGCTTCTTCCTGGCTCTCTTTCTTGTGACACAGGTCTTCAGACTGCTTAGTCAACAATTAAGTGGTCCAGGTACCCCAAAGCCACGATGCCAGAGGGATCATATAGAGGGGCAGCATAGAAATAAGGAGACATGCCCCAAAAGACCCAGCTATTCCAGCTTGCAGCTGTTTGAGTGTAGCCAGCATCAGCCATATGGTCTCAAGATGATTTCTGCCACCTGAGTTACGATGAGTAAAACAGAAACATGTTGTCCTCATGGAGTCCTGCCCAATTTTCACATTGTGAGAAAAATAAATACTGCTGTTGTTTCAAAGCCACTCAGTTTGAGGGTGGTTGTAACACAGCATAGGGGCATAAGAGAGTGCTCTTTTAGCAAAGAATCTTAAAGGGAGTGAGGGAACTGCAAGGGGCTGAACAAGAATGAAAGGTCAGGTTTTGTCCAGCTTTAACATAATCCAAATGGAATCATATCTCTGTAGTATAAATTATACTACAAAACTGTCCTGTAAAGACAGTTACTTACTCCCATAAGAGTCAGCCATTGGCTGAAGGGTACCAGGTGAGGGGAACTCAATGGTGAGAAGGCTTTACTTGGTCAAGGCCTTTGGAAAAACCTGATGTTTGAGCCATTAGCAGCCAATACTTACAAGCAGCTAGGGGATCTGGGTGGGTCACCGAAGGCATTCATTGCCACAAGAGACCCTAAATTTGAGATTACTATCAACAAGTCTAAGTAAGAACTGTTGAAGAGCTCTCATATAAAAATGAAATGTCAAGATGTGGTAGCACAGCATAGTAAAGAGTTCAAGATCCTAAGACCAAGATAAGACTTGTCTCTACTTTTATGCTTAATTCACACAAGCTCTTCTATCTTCATTCATTAAACATTTATTAAGCATCGATGACTGGCTCACAATTTCCATCTGAAATCTAGCTTACACATGCAACTATTTATTTGACATCTCTGCTTGAGAAGCCTTAATGTATTTTCAATCAAAACATGCTGAAAAACAGTCACAGAAATCATGATCTTCCACTGAAACCTCGATCTTCTTCCAGTGTTCTGTATTTCCAGTTGTGCAAGTTAGAAATCTAGGAGATGCTCTGGACATGTCTTTCACCTCCCCTTCCATTTCACTAAGTCCTGTCTTATTAATTATCTCTAAAACCTTATTCATCTTTCTTTCTCCACCATTACTACTTTAATTCCACTTATAGGAATTCCACATAGGAAGAACTGCAGCCGTTTCTTAAGTTGTCTTCCTAGATCTCCACATAGTACTTTCAAATATGATATTTCCAGCCCATTTACAACCCTGAAAAGATTTCTCATTAACCTTTTGTGAATAGCAATAACTTACTTGCAAGGTCTAGAATGGGCACATCTCTCTGGAATCTTGCTTCAGACCCAGCCTCTCTGCAAGTCTGCCATACAGCTTTCTTGCATCTTCTTCCAAACCAGGGGCTTTGCCTGCTATTCTCTTTGTAAATATTTTCCCAGTTCATCCTTTAAATATTGAGCCATTCATCAATTTTCTTTCCTTCACCTCAACACAGCCTAGGTAAGCTCTCTCTTATGTATTCTAGCAAAATGTGCCACCCCCCTTCATAGTTCTTATCAAAGTTGAAACTTTAATAATCTATTCATGTGATTATCTGATCAACAATGCTGAAAACAGCACTGAAAGGAAGAACCAAGATTTTTCTTGGTTTGTTTCCCAATGAATCCTCAGCATATAGCACTTTTCCTGCCAAATGGTAAGCATCCAATAAATATTTGTCAAATGAATCAATCAATGAAAATAAGATAAACTTTGCTGCCTTCAAAAATCTTGTATCTGTGGCTGGTATTTTTCTTCTTTGAGAAAATCAAGATCACTTACTTCAGTGAAGAATCGTTTTATCTTCAGCAAATCACATTACCTACATAGGCACTTACTCCTTTTTCATGTACAAATGGAGAAAATAGAGCACAAATACTTTGCAATTTAGGTTTCTTTCTCTTTCAAAAATGCGTTCAAACCCTTTACGATCACAAATTCTAAAAACATTACACATTAATATCTGAAAGTACTTAGTAATGGCAGGAAAAATTATCAAGTAATCTGTAAAAGCATGCAATTACTTTGTGCAGCCATGGCACTTATAATTGCTTGTGGGGGATGAATACTTAAATACACATAAAAAAATGAAATTACAGAATGTTGGGTAAAAAAAAAGACATGAAGGCTATTTGTTCTATGCCAAAATTAACATTACAAAAAGAAGAAAGGAAGAGTGAGAAAGACAATTAACAACCGAGGGAAGGTTAAGAAGAAAAGGCTAGGGAAAGAATTATAAACAAGAAGAAAAAAAGACATTTTTAACATCTCAGCACCCACCAATTTTGAACCTTTATGCTAGGCTAGTTCCTCATGTTTTATTTTTTATATTTTGGCAAATAAGAGTATTCAAATTGTAAGTGGAAGCACAATCTTCCTGGTTTCTCTTCAAATATGCATAGGTACAACATGCAATACTTTCACATATATTTTGAAAAATCAAAATGGCATTACTGAAAAAAGCAAACAGATTGCTGCACAATCCAATAAACTTCCAAACAGACTCAGACCTGGGCTTATCGTGAGTCTCAGTTAAGGGAGTTACTCCAAAGAGCTCCATAAGCAACTTGGGAATGATACCGCCCATCCATCAGAGAATGTGTCGGCAGACAACAGGATCTTATTCCAGACTCTCATCTTTTCTAATTTTGGGAGACAATGAGAGTATCTCATTTCTTCATATTGAATGTCTTTGATACTTATTTAGATGATGAAATGTGGTATGTACTCAACAAATGAAAATTGATGACAGGGTAGCATCTTTTAAAAAATGAATCTATTTGACTATTAAGGTGGAAATTCTGCCCTCTTTGCTTGAATACATTCCTATCGCTACCTAGGGTGACGGTGTTTGAATCCCAGGTCAATCATGAAACCACTACGATTTTGACCTAAACATAATAAGCAAAACAGGGTTTTAGCTTGGCTCAATTGGAGAGCAGCAAGTGATGATTGCATTGAACTAAGGTATGTCTTCTGTCATGTTAATCTGGATTTCAATAATGGTTACACTTCTTTCATAGCCATACACTCTTATTAAATTGGGACCTTGCAGCTTAGGGTAAAACATATTTTAGAAGCTCAATCCAAGCTATAGAGCTGCATTCAAAAAAATGTGATGAGGTGAAGTTTAGGATAGCAGATGACAGCCAGATTCTAGTGTTTTAAAATTTTTAAATGTAAAGGTCAAAAATTAAATGAAACCATATTCCTTAAGTTTTCAGGAAAAGCAAAACAATATGCTAAGTTAGATGTATGCTAATCATAGCCAAGGGGGAAGGGGGAAGCATTTAAGGCAATGGTGGTCTTCCATTTTTAATAAACCCACTGCTGTTTAATATTCTTCTTATAGATCCTTGACCAGTTGCTACGTGGCATGGGAAATAACATAGAAGTGCAAACTGACTGCTTATCAAGTAACTTTTATGTTTACAGACGTCCACCACTGACAATAAAATTCAGGGTTTTTTGTTGTAGTTTTAATGTATCCAGGGTAAGGGATAGACTGTAAAAAAGGTGAGGGAATAATTTCAAAAGCACAAGGAATAATATAACAAACACCCATAACCATGCCAGCTATAGTTAACAATGGTCATATATGCTTTCATTCTTTAGAGTTTTAAAATTTTAAATATGTGTGGGAAGAACTGACATCCTCTTTCAAACTCATTCCTCGCCAAAGACCCCATTCCAGAGTGAACTAATATAATGCTTGGCTATATTTTTTTCAGTCTCTTACCTGTCTTTATATTCATGGTACTTATTCTTAAATAATACACAGTTTTTATTTTTCTAGTTATAGTCTTTCATTACAAACTGTATCTATAGATACATAATAACTGGAGTGACTTGGCACCATGTAAAAAGATATATTAAAAAATATCTGTAGATATTTTTACAAATGAAACAAATAGCCTGTTTTTTACTGTTCCTCTTGACTAATTTTTTTAAATTATATATTGAATTCATAGTCTACATTGTTGGCAACATTGGAAAAATATATCCTAGGACATTCACTAGTACTGTAAATAAAAAAATAAATAATGAATAATTCATTGTTTTAAAATAGAAATGGAAATAAACACTGATCCTCATGGCAAAATTGTAAAACAAATAAATTATACATAAGAAGTAGACCCTAAATTCAAAAACACTAATACCATTTTCCTCTAAGTCACTTTTTTTGGTCTATCTTATTTCTCGCTATTATTTACTGCTAAACACTGGAGCAAGCCAAGCAGTGTCCTTTACCTAAATTAGAAACAAGTAAGATTAGAGCATGTCCTATGTGCTCCCACCAGGGACTGCAAAGAGGAAGGTCACTGAAATTTTAATATCCCTCTTGACTATGCTATGATCAAAAGCTTCTGAGGTAGTCAACTCCCACCAGAGGCTCAGCTTCCAGATAAGGACTGAATAATTTTTACCACATTCAGGAAGAGGTGACCTGTCCTACAGAAGTATTAGGTGTTCCTTTCTTCAAAGTGCTGTATCCAGGTATCACCCGCATAGCCTTTGAGAGTCATTCTTAGTTTTCCAAGAAGCATTTTTAAATGTCTTCTCAACATTGTTGAGGTTTTCGTAAGTAGACACAGCACATTCTTTGTTTCCCTGGTTCATCTAAAGCAGAGCTCAGTTCACTAGCTAGCAGTGCTTTTAATTACTTTTTTTTCCCTCCTAAGGCAGCCACAAGAAATTTCAAAACAATGAAATGCACCTTTCTCTTTTTTTTTTAGTCTAAAAGAACACATTCACTTTACTGCTCTGTGAAAGGCTATGTTTAAGTTACCCAATAGTAAAGACTCTTTTCTACTGCATGGTCACTGAGAATATAAGTGATTATGAAACAGTCTTCTCTGTAGTTCAGAAAACCCACAGAAAGTATGTCATGCAGAGCACATTGTTTATGTTGGTCAGTAGAGATATGAATTCTGATTTTCTTTCGAATTCAGGTAGTTTGGGTATTTTAATGCTAATAAGATAATATTATTTTTCTGAAACTATACTTTAAAAAAAAAAAGAAAATAGAGGTTGTCAAGGAGTGGGTCCTCCTCAAAACCAGATGCCGGTGTCCCTTGGGCTGCCAAATATGATGCAGGCCCCTTGGGAATTCATGGCAACATGAACAAACAGCAAGCTGAAGTTCTGGGGTTCCTCAGGTGAACTTGGGCTCTAACTCATTTTTGAATTTTATTTTCAATTCCAGGCATTTAGCCTAAACATTTGAAAAAAAAATGAAAGAAAATAAGAATTGCTAGTAGAAAAATGGATAAAATTGGTAAATCAAAATAGGACAAATAAAAACAGAAAATGTAGTTTTGTTCATTCTGATTTTGAAAAATTTCAAGCAGTAACATTTTATTTGATTTTAATTATTGAAAATAAAGATGAGAACTAGGGATTTTCCTCTACCTTCTACTCATGTTGTCATTATAATAAATCTTGCTCAGATTATGTTTTAATATTAAAAATTAAATATAATCCCCACAATCAAACAAAACTGAAATATTTCACAACTATCATACTTTCCTATAGTCAATGATCTCCAGTCATAAAAGGTCTTCTGAAGATGACTTAGTGTACTGGAGAGGATTATGATATTGCATGGTGTGGTTTAGTGAGAGGTCATGGTTAATATATAGTAATAGAGAACATACTCAAGACCAGAGAGCCTGGGTTTAAATCTAGCATTGCCACATCCTAACTGTGTGTATTTGATCAAATCGTTTAGACTCTCTGTGCCTCAGTTTCCTCAGATATAATATGGGAATAACAACAGCATGTGGTAAATGTGAGAATAAAGTTCATTAATTCACATCAAGAGCTTCAAAGAGTGCCTTACAAAAATGAAGTCCTCTAAAGCCTCAGCTATTAATATTCCTAGTGCTGCTAACATTTTGGCATTCTTTTTCCAAATTAAGTACACATTCTCCAGGTTGGCATTTAAGTCCCTCCACAACATTACTCCAGCCTAATCATTTAGACCTGTTATTACAAAACATTGCTGTAAATAAACCAGTGTTTGGCAGCTTTTATATTAATACATGCTTGTGTACCAACAAAGCATCAAATAGTTTAGAATTTTAAGCCTTTACAAGAATTTGCTGCCTAGACATGGACACTTTCTAAATTGTCATCTTGTTATCCATATAATGAAAACATGGTTAGTATTATTAACTGATTTAATGGAGTCACTAGGTTATTTTGGGGAAAAAATAATTTGACGGAAGAAATACACAGGCTTTCTTGCTGAATCAATGCCACACAATGGACATTCTTAGTTCATGTGCCTCAGACCTCATGAAACATAAACAGGAGAGACAGGTACACTTGCACTTCTCCTCCCCCGTGGAATCACTTCCATTTCCAGTGGCAAGTAAGAGTAGAGGATTTACTTATACTGTGAAACTGTAGAAATGACCATGCAAGCTGAAACTGTAAGAAGTGATCTTAATATTCGAAGGACAGTATGCGGTTGTCCTATGACCTTTAAATAATTTGTCAGTTTGAACCTTTAAATATAAATTTGGTCGTAAATTTATAGGGAAATTTAATAAAAAACACTAAAACTAAAAGTTCTTCAGTATGTGGAAATTTAAAATATTAGAAACCTTCAGAATTAAAGTTTTTTTTTTAATTTTCCAAGACTAGATGAAAAATTCTTGCCTTTGTCTTGTCATATAACTTCCAATACATTCCCCCCACAGAATCTTTGAATAACTAGCAAAATGGCAGGGTCATTTTGCTGAAAACTCCAGAAACATTTAAAGGGTTGCAGTAACTAAGCAAGTGCCAAACCAAGAAAACCCATCTTTGAAAATGCTAGAAGAAGCTTGTGGTGACCTTGCTGGCACATTCCCCATTTCTTCACTGGCACAGTATTAAGTAAGCTTATATTCCCCTTGTGGGTCACTGGCCATGTTCTATATGGAGCAGAGTTATCCTTTATGCATATGGAGTATCTCTATGTCTCTGCCACTCAGTAGCAGCCTGAAAGACTGAACCAGGAAAATTGTCTCTGGGTCCCCCTCCAAGAACTTGCCTAGCAGGCAGAAGTAAATTGAGGACAGGTAAAACAGTGTGTAACATAATTAAGTCAAACAAGCCTGGGATAAAAGATTACCTGCTTTAAGAATTACAATGGAACACCCAGGAAGGGGGCAGGGGGAGAATCTATTTCTTAGTGTCTAGAAGGGGCATTAAGATTTCCATAAGTGGGAGAATTCCTAAGGACAGTAGAAAGCACAAACATAGGACAAGGTAAATGCTCAGAAAGAACAGAGAGGATCTTGAACTTCACTTGGGGTGATCGTCCTAATAGGAGGGCTAAATTCTGAAGAAGAGCACAAGGCAACACAGCCAATTTGCAAATACTATGAAAAGAATTTTTTCCTTTGGTTGGTTTGTTTCTGTTAACTCCAGGTACTGAAGGAAACATCTATCCTATCACTAGCTAGAAGCAAACTTAAAGAACATAGAGCTCAGGGATTAAATTCCAGAATTAACACTTTAAAATATTAAAATTATATTGTGCCACAAAAGATTACAAAAGAAACCATGAAACAAAAAACGATGGTACATACAAAGGAATAAGATAAAAATTTAGTGCCATCAATGAAGATGAACAGACTTTGGACATCCAGAAAAAGATTTTAAAATCTTAAAAATGATCATGACTATGCTCAAGGAGATAAGAGAAAACAGGGAGCTAGAACAAAAACGTATCAGTATAGGCCATATGTTTGGCCCCCAAAAAGTCTCAATAAATTCAAATATATTGAAATCATACAATGTATCTTCTCCAACAATTGAATGAAGGTAGAAATCAGTAAGTGAAAAAGAACTGAAAATATCAAAAATATGTGCAAAATAAATAACTCTCTAAAACAACCAATGAGTCAAAGAAGAAATCACAAGAGTAATTAGGAAATAACGTGAGGTGAATGAAAATAGAACATACCAAAAGTTATGAGATGCCACCGTCAGAGATGAGAGGTAAGTTTATAGCTCTAAATGTTACATTAAAAAAGGAGAAAGATCTCAATCATAAAATTAATCTCATAACTGGAGGATTTAGGAAAAGAAGAACAAACTAAACACAAGAAGAAGGAAGGAAATAAAATGATTAGAGTGGAGATAAATGAAAGAGAATTAAAAAACAATAGAGAGAATAAACAAAACCAAAAGTTGGTTCTATGAAAAGATCAATAAAATTGACAAACCTTTAGCTAGATAGACAAAGAAAAAGAAAGAAGATGCAAAACTAAAATTGGAAATTAAAGAGGGAACATCATTGCTAATTAAACAGAAATAAAACGAAGGATTACAAGAGGATACTATGAACAACCGTAAGCCAACAAATTAGATGACCTACGTGAAAAGGACAAATAGCTAGAAAAATACAAACTACCTACACTGACTCTAGAAGACCTCAACAGAGCAATAACAAATAAATAGAGTGATTCAGTAACCAAAAATTTCCCAAGAAAGGAAAGCCCAGTACCAGATGTTGTAAATGGTGAATTCTACCAATAATTCTAAGAAGAATTGCCACAATCCTGCTTAAACCCTCTAACAAATTGAAGGGGACACTCCATACCTCATTCTATGAGGCCAACCTCAACCTAATAACAAAGTCAAATAATAGAAAAAAAGAAAAAAGAAAATTACAGACCAACATTCCTTATAAATACAGATGGAAAAATCCTCAACAAAATACTAGCAAACTGAATCCAAATGCACATTAAAAGAAATATATACTGTGAATAAATGGGATTTATCCAGGGTAGTTCAACATAAAAAAAAATCAATTAATGCAATAAACCACATTAACAAAAGGAGGAGAAAAACCACTTGACAATCTCGGTTGATGCAAAAAAAGGCATGTAACAAAATCCACCACCCCTTTTTTATAAAAACAATCAGAAAACTAAAAATAGAAGGAAAGCTTATTAACATGATAAAGGGTATATATGAAAAACCCACTGGTAATATGATACTCTATGTTAAATGACTAAGTTCCCCCTAAGATCAGGAACAAGAAAAAGATGCCCACTGTCACCACTGTTATTCAACATTATACTGGAATTTCTAACCAGACCAATTAGACAAGAAAAACAAATAAAAGGAATCCAAATTATAAAAGGAAGAAGTAAAACTTTCCCTTTTTACAGATGATATGATCCTAGATATAGGAAATCCTGAAAAATCCACTAAAAACTAACAGAGAAAATAAGTGAATTAAACCAAGTGGAAGGGTCCAAGATAAACACATAAACATCAGCAGTGTTTCTATATGTTAGTAAAGAACAATTCGATGAGTAAATCAAGAAGAAAAAATTCATTTACAAAAGCAACCATAAGAATAAAATATTTGGAATAAATATAATCAAGGATGTAAATTTCTTATACACAGAAATCTATAAAATATTGCTAAAAGAAACCAAAGAAGACCTAACTAAATGGAAGGACTTTCCAAGTTCATGGGTTGGAGAACAAAATACTAAGATGTCAGTTCTACCCAAAGCGATATACAGATTCAACACAACCCCACTCGAACTTCCAACAGCTTTCTTTGCACAAATAGTCAAATTTCTCTTGAAGGATAAGGGGCCCTTGCATTAATCAGGGTTCTCTAGGAAAACAGAACAGACAGGAGATAGCTATAAATAGTATAAGATTTTATAGCTTTGTCTCACATGATCATGTTGATGCACAAGTCCAAATTCTGTAGGGCAGGCTGCAAGCCAGGGACTCAGATGATAGTCCTCATTGAATTCCCCAGGAAATGCTGGCTATCTGAAGTTGAGATGGGGATTCTATCTCTGAATGCTGAAATCACTTCTCCTTTTAAGGCCTTCAACTGACTGGATGAGCTGCTACTCATTGCTAATGGCAATCTCCTCAGTTGATTGTAGATGTAAGCAGCTATCTATGCAATCAAGTCACTGGTGATTAAAGTCCATGAAATGCCCTTGTATTACAATTAGCCCAGTGCTTGCTTGACCAAGCAACTGGGCACCATCACCTGGCCAAACTGACACATTAGCCTAACCAACAAATTCATTCCTTTTCAACTTGGCAGCCATACACATCACCTAAATCATACTTAGTCTCTAAATAAAAACAATAACAGATATATAGATAGATAGATAGATAGATAGATAGATAGATAGATAGATAGATAGATAGATATATCTATATATATTCTGCCTAATAATACTCAAGTGTCCTGTGCACAACTGGAAAAGCACTAAATTCCTCCAAAATAGGCTGCAAGTCCTTGGGTAATATTCACTCTTAAGTTTGACATCCTTAAATACTATGGAATGAAACTAATACAACTTATGTCATATGATAAGGCAAAAGGATAGGGAAGAAAATAAAGATATTCATTTTATGTACCTGTACAAATATACTCATAACAAAACAAGGAAGAAATATGTGCAACCATTACAGTCCTCATTTCTGTAACTGGTCATGTGGTCGAAATTCATATTTATCACTACCTCTTCCACTACCCATTCCATGTTCCTTTACCCTGAGTAAGCACCTCAGCTAGCCATGATTCTTTGCCTTGTGAGATGACCCAAACCTCTCTTTCAGCCTCACGGGACTTCTCTCTGTCTCTCTGGCCTTTTTCTCTGTGTGTATAGCTTTTTAGTTCTCCATTTATAAAGGACTCCAGTACAAGGATTAAGACCCACCCTGGGTCCCACAATCTAATTAAAGACTCTTAAACAAAATGATCTAATCAAAAGTGATATAATCAAAAGGCCCTTTAACTGATTCTAATCAAAAGGTCCCATCTACAATGGATTTACAGGTATTGGAATGGGTTAGCTTTAAGAACACGATTGTCTGGGGTCAACAAAAGACTCAAACCAGCACAGATGTCAACGCTATCCAAAGTGATTTATAGATTCAACCAAGTCCCAATCAAAATTCCAACAGCCTTCTTTGCAGAAATGGAAAAGCCAATCATCAAATTTATGTGCAAGTGTAAGGGGATCCAAATAGCTCAAGTCATCTTGAAAAAGAGAAATTTAGTTTGAGGACTCACACTTTCTGATCTTAAAACTTATTACAAAGTCACAATTAACAAAACAGCATGGTACTGGCACAAGAACAGACATATAAAACAATGGAATAGAACTCAGAGCTCAGAAATCAACCCTCACATTTACGTAAAACTGATTTTTTTTTATTGTGGGTAAAAATCAAATTTTCACAATACATTCCAATATTTGTAAAATGATATATAAATACATATGC
>JAQZBX010014565.1:0-38464 GCA_029593785.1 Cabassous unicinctus
CTTTTGTGCATCTATTGAGATGATCATGTGGTTTTTTTCCTTCAATTTGTTAATGTGGTGTATTACATTGATTGATTTTCTTATGTTGAACCAGCCTTGCATACCAGGAATAAATCCCACTTAGTCGTGATGTATAAGTCTTTTGATATGCTGTTGGATTCGATTTGCAACTATTTTGTTGAGAAGTTTTGCATCTATGGTCATTAGAGAGATTGGTCTGTAATTTTCTTTTCTTGTAGAATCTTTATCTGGCTTTGGTATTAGGGTGATGTTGGAGTCATAAAATGTGTTGGGTAATTTTCCCTCCTCTTCAATTTTTTGGAAGAGTTTAAACAGGATTGGTGTTAATTCTTTTTGAAATGCTTGGTAGAATTCACCTGTGAAGCCATCTGGTCCTGGATTTTTTTTGCTGGGAGATTTTTGATGATGGATTCAAACTCCTTAAATGTGATTGGTTTGTTAAGTTCTTGTATTTCTTGTAGCGTCAGTGTAGTTTGGTTGTGCATTTCTAGAAATTTGTCCATTTCATCTAGGTTGTCTAATTTGTTGGCATATAATTTCTCATAATATCCTCTTATGATTCTTTTTATTTCTGTGAGGTCATTTGTAACTTCCCCCCTTTCATTTCTGATTGTATTTATTTGCATCTTCTCTCTTTTTTTCTTTGTTAGTCTAGCGAGGTGTTTGTCAATTTTATTGATCTTCTCAAAGAACCAGCTTTTGGTTTTGTTGATTTTCTCTATTGTTTTTCTGTTCTCATTTTCCTTTATTTCTACTCTAATCTTTATTATTTCTTTCCTTCTGCTTGCTTTGGGATTGGTTTGCTGTTCTTTTTCTAGTTTCTCTAGTTGTTCAGTTAAATCTTTGAGTTTAGCTCTTTCTTGTTTTTTAATATAGGCATTTAGGACTATAAATTTTCCTCTCAACTGCCTTCGCTGTATCCCATAAGCTTTGATACATTGTGTTCTCATTTTCATTTGTTGCCATATATTTACTGATTTCACTTGCAATTTCTTCTTTGACCCACCGATTATTCAGGAGTGTGTTGTTCAGTCTCCACACATTTGCAAATTTACTTTTTTCCTGTCTATTATTGATTTCTAGTTTCATTCCATTATGATCTGAGAAGGTGCTTTTTATAATTTCAATCGTTTTATATTTATTGAGAGCTGAATTGTGACCTAACATGAGGCCTATCCTGGAGAAAGATCCATGGGCACTTGAGAAGAATGTATAACCCGCTGAGTTTGGATGCAGTATTCTGTATATGTCTGTTAGGTCTAGCTTGTTTATCATATTGTTCAAGTTCTCTGTTTCCTTGTTGATCTTCTGTCTAGTTGTTCTATCTAATGATGTGAATGGGGTGTTGAAGTCTCCAATGATTATTGTAGAAATGTCTATTTCTCCCTTCAGTTTTGCCAGAGTTTGTCTCATATATTTTTGGGCACCCTGGTTGGGTGCATAGATATTTATGACTGTTATATCTTTCTGGTGGAACTTCCCTTTTATTAATATATAATGGCCTTCAGTATCTCTTACAACCTTTTGCACTTAAAGTCTGTTTTGTCTGATATTCGTATAGCTACCCCTGCTCTTTACTGTTTACTATTCGCGTGGAGTATCTTTCTCCAACCTTTCACTTTCAGCCGGTTTGTATCCCTGGGTCTAAGGTGAGTTTCTTGTAAGCAGCATATGGATGGCTCATGTTTTTTTATCCACTCTACCAGCCTGTATCTTTTGTTTGGGAAGTTTAATCCATTCACATTCAATGATATTACTGTAAATGCACTATTTACTTCCTCCATTTTATTCTTTGGTTTTCATATGTCATATCATATTTTTGTCTGTCTGTTTACTCTTTTGGTTATCCTTTCTGCTATTTTTTCTTCTATACTCTCCTCCAAGCCTCTCTCTCCTGTTTTTTTCTTTCAGGTTCTAAGACTTTCTTTAATATTTCCTGCAAAGGTGGCTTCTTTTTTGCAAACTCTCTTAGTTTCTGTTTGTTAGTGAATGTTTTATACTCACATTCATATTTGAAGGACAGTTTTGCTGGATAAAGAATTCTCAGCTGGCAGTTTTTCTCTTTCAGTTTCCTAATTGTATCATACCACTGTCTTCTCGCCTCCATGGTTTCTGAAGAGAAATCTGCACTAAGTCTTACTGGATGTCCCTTGTACGTGATTCGTTTGCTTCTCTCTTGCTGCTCTGAGAATTTTCTCTTTATCTTTGACATTTGACATTCTGAGTAGTATGTGTCTTGGCATAGGTCTATTTGGATTTATTCTGATTGGGATACGGTGTGCTTCTTGGACATGTAAGTTCATTTCTTTCGTTGAAGTTGGGAAATTTTCAGCTATTATTTCCTCAAATACTCTTTCTGACCCTTTTCCTTTCTCTTCCCCTTCTGGAACTCCCATGACACATATGTTGTTGCGTTTTGTGTTGTCATTCAACTCTCTGAGCCCCTGCTCAATTTTTTCCATTCTTTTCTCTCTCTGTTCTTTTCTTTCTTCAATTTTAGCTGCTCTGTCTTCGGTATCACTTACTCTTTCTTGTATCATTTTGAGTCTGCTGTTGTATGCCTCAAATGTGTTTTTGACCTCTCCTATTGTGTCTTTCATTCCCATGAACTCTGTACTTTTCTGTTCAGTATTTCAAATTCTTCTTTGCATTTGCTCAATGTCTTCTTGATGTCATTTATCTCTTTAGCTATATTGTCTTTCAACTCATTAATTTGATTTTGGAAATTTGTGCTCATCTCGCTGATTAGTTCTCTCAAATTCTGCATCTCTTCTGGGACTTTGATGTATTCCTTTTCTTGGGCCAATGTCTTCTATTTTCTTAGTATGGCTTGTAATTTTTGCTGGTGTTTAGGCATCTGGTAAGGATGTAGTTTACTCAGATGCTCAATCTCTTTCTCTTTTATAGGGATTTAGTGGCAGGAGGCTGTGAGTTACCACAGCTCTTTGATTTTTGGCTCAACCTGGATTGTTAGGATCGTCCTGCTGGTTGCTCAAAACTTGACACTGCACCCAGTAATTGGTTGTAGAGTCACTTCCTAGGGCCTTGGGCAGGGACTATAGAGCCAGGAGATGGAGCTCTTTGGCAGCTCTCAATTCAATACCTGGTCGGAGTGTATTTGTTGTGACACAGACTAGATCAATGTGATAGATCAATGTGATAGAGCTTCCTGTCTGGGGGCTAAGAGTCTTGTAATTCAAGCATTCTAAGACAGTTTTCTAGTCTTTTCTGGCAGCCCCCTCCCTTTTCCTAGCTAGGAAATATTTCCACTCCCCTCTGAGTCCTCAACAATCAGTCCCTGTTAGTAGAGGAGGAGATTGGGAGGTTTGTATATCTTTAGCCCCTTGCAGGCTCCAAGGCAAATAATGGCACAGCCCCACCAGGACTGGAAGTGTTCTCGGGACACTGGGACATGGCAGACCAAACCTGCGAATCAAAAGCTGAGTCAGTCCCAGGCTCTGTCTCCCCTCTCCTGTGGAGTCCTCAACAATTATTCCAGGCAAGAAGAGAGGGAGATTGCGAGAGTCAGATTTCTCCAGTCCTTCCCCGGCTCCCAGGGCAAACCACCGTGTGGTCCCACCTGACCTGGAAGGGCCCGTGGGGCACCGCAGCCCAAACTTGCATGTCAGAACCTGAGTCACCCTAAGGCTGTGTCCCTCTCTCTCCCCTTTCCTGGAGTGGTAGATCCCTGGATCCCCCTTTGTGTTCGCAGCCCCAGAAGCCAGAGAATTCTAAAGAGCGTGGGGGAGGGTGCCGGCAGCAGCAGCCGCTGCTGGTTCCAGCTCACGGTTCTGTTGCGATTCCCCTCTTTTGTCCCTCTCTCCTCTGGGTGGTGTGCAGCCTTCACCTGCTGTCCTAAACCCTAGAAGATCTTTTTCGGGGCTGTTTCAGGCTGTCCTCCAGCTATTTTTCTGGAGAAGAGATTCCCGTGTCTTACTAGTGCACCATCTTCCTGGTAAATCTCCATTAATTCTTCCCAATTGTTTCTTTATGAGACTATAGCGCTTCTCCGCTTGTCTCCACAGCTGACTCCAAATCTGCAAGAGAAACAGAGGTTAGCATTACATCATCAGTGTAATGATACACCCAAACAGGATTGGCCAGTTGCCACTTTTCTAGGTCTTGAGCCACTAAACCGTGGCAAATGGTGGGGCTGTGAACACAGCCCATAGGCAATACAGTAAAAGTCCACTGTTGACCTTCCCACGTGAAGGCAAACTGATCCTGTGTTTCATCAGCAATGGCAATGGAAAAAATGGCATTTGCCAAGTCCAAGACAAAATGATTAAGTTCCCAGTGTCAAGTCAAAGTATCCCTTAGGTCAGGAATAGAGGGCACACCACCTTGTACAGCTCTCGCCACGTCCCATCAGGCTTGCGTATGGGCCACACCGGTGCATTAAATGGGCTCCGGGCCTCACGGAGAACTTGTACCTTGACCAGTTCTTTAATAGTTGCCGATATTTCTTCATGCCCTCCTGACAAAAGGTACTGTTTTACGGTCACTGTCTTGTGGGGTTCAGGCAACACAACAGGGCCCTGTCTCCCCCTGTCACCACCGGACAAGCTTTGGTCCGCTGGCTTTTGGCCTCGCCGACACTAGCCATCATGGCTGCTCCCTCAAGGAAGCAGTAGCATATTGCATGAGCAGGACCCTTATCTGACTCATGAACTTCTCGGCATCGGGCTCCTCATCATTGAGGTCAAAGATAGCACTGTGCATGCCCATTTCCCGGACTACCTGTACAAAGTTAGCATACATAGTCCATCGGCTTACTGAGCTTGGCAACTCACTGGGATCACGTTACACAGAGCGGATCACAGTCTGCAACTATTCCATCGGGGAACAGTTGGGATTTCCTTGAGCATGATGCTGGGCATTCAACAATCACTGTCTCAACAGTGGATGGCTTGTTAGAGACACCAATTTCTTAATCTTTGCTCCAGAACACAAAATGCCATCCACCTCGGATCTCACAGCTGGAGCAACCATGCAGCTATGGACTCTCCCGTCTTCTGCCGAAACTGCCATTCCAATTCAACCAGTTCTGCTTGCGTATAGGGATGGTACACGATGTGCTGGGCTACATGGGGCTGCCCCACAGGGGCCTCACTTGTCCCATGTCCTGATCGTGCTTTATCTTTTGTGTCAGGACCGGATGAGCTCATTGGATGGGTCCCACTTCTTCTTCCTCATCTGAACTATTGCCAACCGACACGTCTTGGCACTCCAGCCGCACATGTGACTGCTGCAGTTGCTCACGCAACTGGTCAATTTCCCTCTCTTGTTCATGCAAGTGGCTAGCCTGTTTCAACGTCTCTTGGGTGGTGTCTTGTAACAGAGACAGGAACACCCATCCCATCCACGCGGCAGCTGCGTGGGGCTTCATTTCCCCTATAGCAGACACCTAGCAGCGCCGTGGAGTCATTGGTGGGTGTCACATCCAGACACTCACACCACCGAGATAGCCACTTGGCTACACCAGCCCACACACACTGCGGGGACCACCCAGGGTCTGTACTCCCTACCTCCTCCACTGGTGAAGCAGTGGGAGAACATGTTAAATCCTGCCAACTACGCCATTTGAGCCCTGCATCCACCTTGGGAGCTTGCAAGGGAGGTAGTCAGAAAAAAGACTCTAGGTGGAGAGGGAAGTTTATTCATACTGGCACAGCTGCAGTTTCTTTTTAGACACACAGGCACACTCTGCTGTTCTTTATTTGCAGGGTTATTCATACACTACTGTTATCATTTAAATGTTACACAGAAGGAACACAAAATGCAAATCCTCAGAATCATTTCTGCTGTGCCCAGAGACCGTGTGTGCTGGGCCAATCACTTTATAAACTAATAGCTGATTCAACAGTTGGGCCACTGCCCGAGTCTTAATCCTTACAGGTGGTAACTCTCTTCCTGAACAATGGGGCAGAAGGCCCCCCATCTACAAGCTCTAGGGCATACTCACCCTTTCCACATACAAGGGGGGGTCTGGTCTCTTGGCTCGAGAAGATGTCTTCAGTCCAGACCTCAGCTTCCATGGTTCTGCCTTTGAAGTCATTTTTCCTTCAATCTGTCCCTTTTCTGTCCCTTTTAGCTCAGGCTGGCAGTGGTTCTATTCATACAGAGCTCACAAAAAACTTGTTGGTGTTGCATGTAGTACACAGGGACCCAAATTATCAGACATAAAGACTTTCAAGAGATCCTTCCTGGATAACTCCACCTTCAATCCTGACTTGTACTGAAGAGGCTGACTGGTTCCATGTTCAGTTAAATCCTCACATGGAGCACTATTCTCCAGAGACTCACTTTCCAGAAGCTCAGAAATTTCCAAACCATCAATTTCTGGTTTCTTTGTGCCTGGGAGTTCAGTTCTCAGCTGTATTAGTCAGCCAAAGGGGTGCTAATGTGAAATACCAAAAATGGGTTGGTCTTTACAAAGTGTATTTATTTGGGGTAGAAGTCCACAGATACCAGGCCATAAAGCATTATGTTTCTTCTCTCACCACAGTCCACGTGTTAGAGCAAGACAGCTGCCGGCGTTTGCCAGGGTTCAGGCTTCTGGGGTTCCTCTCTTCCTGGGGCTGCATTTCTCTCCGGGCTTAGCTCCTGTTGCCTCCACAAGGCAGCTGTAGACAATCAGGCGAATGGCTTGCTTCACTTCTCCTGGGGCCTTCTTTCCAACATCAAAACTGCTTCTCAAAAGACTGCCTCCTCTGTCCTTTGCCTTGCCTTTTATATTCGATTCCCCCACCCACCAAGGGGTGGGGCTCAACGCCCTACTGACATGGCCCAGTCAATGCCCCAATCATAACTTAAGCATGCCCAGATTAACAGATCAGTTTATAAGCATGATCCAATTATATTTTTGGAATTCATAATTACATCAAACTCCCCAACTGTAACATCAGCTTATCCCTTTCCTTTCCCATTTTGCTATAAGCTACACGGAGAAGCCAAGCTGTAATTTCCACATTTAGCTTGGAAATCTCAGCTAAATATCCAAGCTTGCCACTTTCAAACTCTGCCTTCCACCCAACATCAGAACACAATTTTGCCAGGTTCTCTGCCACTTTAAACCAAAGGTCATCTTTTTTCCAGTTTGCAATGACACATTCATCATTACTGTGTAAGGCCTCATTGGAAGTACCTTTACTGTCCATATTTCTACAAATAATTTCTTCAAAGCAACCTAGGCCTTTTCTATCAAGCATTTCACAATTCTTCCCACCTCTACTCTTTAGTCAATTAAAAAGGCTTAAAAAAAATTTTTTTTAAAGTTAACATTTTTGGTATTTGCAATAGCAACATCACACTTTCCTGGTACCAAAATCTGTCTTATGCCACTAGGCTGCTGAATGCCATAACCAGAAATGGGTTGGCTTTTACAATGGGGATTTA
This sequence comes from Cabassous unicinctus, assembly GCA_029593785.1. Lineage (NCBI taxonomy): Eukaryota > Metazoa > Chordata > Mammalia > Cingulata > Chlamyphoridae > Cabassous > Cabassous unicinctus. The sequence goes on from JAQZBX010014565.1 coordinate 7,420, forward strand.
TTCGTTTACAAGCTTATAGGTTCGAGGCTGAGAAAAATGTCCATATCAAGACATCATCAGGTTATTTCTGAAGACTGGCTGCGGCAATCCTGGACTCCTCTGTCACCTTGCAAGTCACTTGGAGACATCTGCTGGTTCCTCCATTCTCTTCTGAGTTTCATTGCTTCCAGTTTCTTGTTTCCATGGCTTTCTCTCTCTTTCGTCTGAATTTTCATTCTTTTATAAAGGACTCCTGTAAGAGGATTAAGACTGCCCTGGGCCAAGCCTTAACTGAAGTAACCTAATCAAAAGCTCCCATCTGCAATGGGTCCAAAACTCATAGGAATGAATTAACTCTAAGAACATACTTTTCTGGGGTCCATAAAGCCTCAAACTATCACAGTTCCCCTCCAATATTTGGAAACATTGAATAATGAAGACATTCAGAAAGCATCAATACAAAAGAATCCAAAAGATAGACAGCATTACTGTGTGTATGTAATAAAAGCAATTCATTCCCATGGTAAAAAATTAAATATGGAAGGATTAAAGTGAAAAAATAAATAACCCCCCAAACAGTTAACTACCCTAATTTCATTGCTTTCCTAAACACAAATGTAATCCCATTACATACACTGTGTTCTTTGTTCTGTTTTTTTTTTAAACTTATCTTTTCAATATCAGGACATATCGGTCCACATCATACTTTAAAAAATTGCTCCATATTATTCAGTTTAATAAATTATTCCTCCATTGATGGATATTCAATTTTTATTTAATTTTAAACTGTTATAAACAATGCTTCAATGAGCACTTTTGTATTTACATACTGTGAATATTTCTGTAAAATAGTTTCTTAGAATTGGAATTGCTAAGTCAAAGAGCATGTGGATTTAGATTATTGAAAGATACTGAATTTCCCTCTAGAGAGACTCCACCAATTTACACTCCCACCAACAGTGGTAAGAGACTGTTTCTACTTGCAAAAGGTGAGGTCTTTGCCATTCAGTTCAATAGCATAACTCTGTTCTATCTCCTGTAATAGACATTATGTTTTGTTCTGTAGGAGGTGGATATGCAATGAGAGACATGTCTAACTATAGTAGAGAAGGATCTCCAGGAGGGCCCAAAACAACCTTGGGAAGAGGGAAAGACGAATTCTTACATGAGCAAACAGGAAGATGATGCACTGAAGAGGTAGTACTGGAACTGGGCTTTCAGGATGGATAGAAATTTGGTAGGCACTGACAAATGCTGTAAGATAATTTAATTATTGTCTTTTGCACCACTAGACCATAAATATCTTTATAGCTCCAGTGCCTGCTGCTGTGGAGGTTAGGACACATGTTTGGGGCATTAATAAATGAGGACATGAATGTTTGACTGAAAGGATGTTGGCTTCTGAATATAATTCAAAGAGTTAACTGGAGTCCTTAAAGTTTTTTTTTGGTGCAGATTCACTTTCACTGATTCATCCATCTCTAAAGACCATTAAGCAATTCAAATCAGTTTGAGAATTTCCAGCTGTATTTCCATGTCAGGAAGGAACTTACTGAAAACATCATCTTGTGAAGAGTGTTCCTGTTTCTGGATCACTTCCTTCCTTCTTATAAAGTACTAGCTGTTTTGTGTTTTAACTGGGAAAATTCTGGGGAATTTATGTAGTTCATGTCTATTTTGCTCCATTTTGAATATCTGAATATGAATTTCTAAGCAGAAACCAAATGCTCCGTAAAAAGGCAATTTTTTTTTTTTAAGGTACCAGGGCTGGAGAATGAACCCAGGACCTCATATGTGGTAAGCTGGTGCTCCCCTGAGTTGGTTGTTTCATTTTTTTGCTCTGCTTTTTGTTCTTAAGAGGCACTGGGGATCAAACCCAGGACCTCTCATGTGGGAAGCAGGTGCTCAATGGCTTAAGCCACATCCACTCCCCAAAATGCAATTTTAAATATATATTTCACAGACAGCCATATTAAAACCTTTTCTGATTATTAAATTTTTTAAAAAGATACTTAGATCACACAAATGTTACACAACAGACTACTTTACAGAATTAGAAAAGGCAATTACCAAATTCATTTGGAAGGGAAAGTGCACCCAAATAGCCAAAAGCATTCTAAAAAAGAGCGACATGGGAGAAATTTCACTGCCTGACCATGAAACCTATTACAAAGCTACAGTGGTCAAAACAGCATGGTACTGGCATAAAGATAGACACATCAATCAGTGGTATAGAATTGAGAGCCCAGAAATAAACCCTCACCTATATGGTCAACTGGTTTTTGCCAAACCTACCAAGTCCATGTTAACAGGACGAAACAGTCTCTTCAACAAACGGTGCTAGAAAAACTGGATATCCATAATCAAAAGAATGAAAGAGGACCCCTATCTCACTCCCTATTCAAGAATCAACTCAAAATGGATCAAAGACTTAAATATAGAAGCAAGGACTGTAAAACTACTAGAAGAAAATGTAGGGAAACATTTTAAAGACCTTGTGGTAGGTGGTGGTTTCTTGGACCTCACACCCAAAGGACGTGCAACAAAAGAAAACAGATAAATGGGACCTCCTCAAAAAGAAACACTTTTGCACATCACAGGACTTTGTCAAAAGGGTGAAAAGGCAGCCAACTCAGTGGAAGACGATATTTGGAAATCACATTTCTGATAAAGGTTTAATATCCAGGATCTATAAAGAGATATTACAACTCAACAATAAAAAGACAAACGACCCAATTAAAAAATGGGCAAAGGACTTGAATAGACATTTGTCCAAAGAAGAAATACAAATGGTAAGAAAACATATGAAAATTGCTCAACATCACTAATGATTAGGAAATGCAAACCAAAACTACAATGAGATATCATTTCACATCTATTAGAATGGCCACTATTAAAAAGACAGAGATCTACAAGTGTTGGTGAGCATGTGGAGAGATAGGGACACTTATTCACTATTGGTGGGAATGCAGAATGGTACAGCCACTGTGGAGGACTGTTTGGCAGTTCCTAAAGAAGTTGAATATAGACTTGCAATGTGACCCGGCAATACCCAGAGGAACTGAGAGCAGTGACATGAATAGACATCTGCACACCCATGTTCATAGCGGCGTTATTCAGGATTACCAAAAGTTAGAAACAACCCAGGTGTCCATCAACGGATGAATGGATAAACAAACTGTGGTCTATTCACACGATGGAATATTATGCAGCTGTAAGAAGAAATGAAGTCGTAAAGCATATGACAACATGGATGAACCTGGGGGACATTACGTTGAGTGAAGCAAGCCAGACACAAAAGGACAAATACTGTATGATTGGGTTACTATGAACCATACATATTGTGTAACATATTGTATGATTCCATTTATGTAAAATCAGTTTATAAAGTTGAACTTTGATTAGTAGTTATGCAGGGTTAGGGAAAGCATGCTAAGGGATGTGGAGTTTTTCTTTTTGGAGTAATAAAATAATTCTAAAACTTTTTGTGATGATGAATGCACAACATTGTGATTATACTAAAAACCATTGATTATATGCTTTAGATAGATCATATGGTATGTGAATATATCTCAATAAAACTGCTTAATAAATAATTGTGGGAAGCAGATATGGCTCAAGCGATTGAGCTCCTGCCTACCACACGGGAGGTCCTGGTTCGGTTCCTGGTGCCTCCTGGAGAAGACAAGCAAGACAGCGAGCTCAAACAATGAGGGGAGGGGAAATAAATAAATAAAATAAATCTTTAAAAAAGTTGTGCAAAATAGCCAGAAATAGCAGCTATGTACAGCAGGGGAAGCAGAGAGATTGAGGAGTAAAGAAGTTTCTTGTTTGTTTTTTGTTTATTATTATTAGTAGTATTGAAATAATGAAAGTCCCTACTAATGACTGAAGTGATGAATGCTATGTGATTATACCAAGTACCATTGATTATACTATTTGGATGAATTGTATGATTTATTAATATGTATCAATAAAATCGATTTGGGGAAAAAAACCTTTTCTGAGTCACTACTAATTAATTATACATTTTCAATAATGGAGATTTGTATTAGAGTTCATTTGGCCAATATCAATATAATTTTTTTTTTTGGCACTATCAGGGATTGAACCCCAGACCTTGTACAAGGGAAATAGGCTCTCAAAACAATGAGCTACACCCACTCCCCTTCAATATAAAAATTTCAACACCACAGAATCTCTAATCTGTTTTGTCTGAGACAATTAAAAATAAATTTATGGGTGAGCAGGCATAGTTCAGGGGTTTGAGCTCCTGCTTCCCATATACAATGTCCAGGGTTCAATTCCCATTACCTCCTAAAGATAAATAAATAAATAAATTTATGACAAAGTTATTATCCTTAAACAACTTCAATGAAAAATGATTAGAGCCATTATTATACCAGATATAATAAACTATACTGTAAATTAAATATAACTAAGTGCTAGAAACTGTTAATGACACATACAAATGCTTTGATTGGTCAGCAAAGGACAAGATTGATGGTGGTTAGAATTAGTTGGATAAAATTTCATGGAAGAAAAGTTTCTTGATATGAGGAGACTGGGAATTAGAAAACATGGATTTGAGTTCCATTTTTGGTAATAACTTCTTGAACTTAGGCTAGGCACTTGACCTAAAAATGACTTTTTTTTATCTGTACCATTAAAAGGCTGACCCACTAGGATGAATATTATTTTAAAATAGAAAATATAAAGGGCTGGCAAGGATGTGGAGGAATTGAAATCTCTCATGCATTGCAGGGAGGAATGTAAAATGGTGCAGCCACTGAGGAAAAAGTTTGGCTAGTCCTCAAAAAGATAAACATAGAATTACCACATTAGCAAATGACATTAGTGAAGTGGTTTGGCTGGAGTAAAAAGGACACGATAAAGAGTAATGGAGGCAAATAAAATGAAATAAGATGAGAAATGGAAGATTAAGGAGAAAGCTGGGTTTGAATCTCAGCTCTGCCACTTACTGACCGTACGGAAGTTTTTCAAACCCTGTTTCCATTTCCTCACCTGCAAAAGGGGGATGTGTCAGGCAATATTTATTGATATTCAAGCCCATTCCCACCCTTCCTTATTGTCTCTTTGCCATGGCAGATTGGAAGTCTGGGTACCACATTTCTTGGACCGCCTTGCTGGCTGGGCTCGGATTAGGCTCTGCCAGAAGGAGATGCTCGTGTGAGATTGGAAAGTGGAGAGGTAGGGGAAGCATTTAGCTTCTGGGTCTGGCAGCAGCGGACAAGTCTGGCAGGTTCCTTCAGTGTGGATGGTCGGTTTGCAGTGGCAGCTACTGGCACCTGCAGTCTCCAGTGGATTATTGTTCCCAGCAGCGGCAGCAGGCCTGTGTGTGACTAGATTCCTGCTAATGCAGCAGCAAGAGCCAAACCCTCAGAAACAAATGCACTCTTGTCCATTCTGTGTAACCTTCTTTTCCACTTTTCTCTTTCAACTCTAAGGAAGCAGCCTCCTGCAATTATTATTATCATTTTTAAATTAGAGCAGTTGTAGGTTTACAGAAAAATCATGCAGAAAATGGAGTTCCCATACCCCTCCACACACAGTTTCTTCCATTATTAACATTTTGTATTAGTGTGGTACCATTGTTACAATTGATGAAATGATATTATTATAATTATGCTATTACCTATAGACCATAGTTTACATTAGGGATGTAACTCTTTGTGTTGTATATTTTTATGGTATTTTTTTTATTATGGTAAGTTATATATAACCGAAAATTTCCCATTTTATCCACTTTCATATATACAATTCAGGAGTATCAATTGAATATATCAGTGTCAATTACATTCACAAATTTGTACCTCCATCACCACCATCCATTGCCCAAACAGAAACTCCACACCAATTAAGCATTAACTCCTCATATCCCAACCCTTGGTTACCAGTTTCTGCCTTTATAAATTTACATATTCTACTTTTTTCATATATGTGAGATCATACAATATTTGTCCTTTTGTATCTGGCTTATTTCACTCAACATGATGTCTTCAAGGTTCATCCATGTTGTAGTATGTAGCAGAACTTCATTCCTTTTTAATGCCAAATAAAACTCCAATATTCCACTGATGGACACTTGGGTTGTTTTTGGCAATTGTGAATAATGTCGTTCTGAACATCTGTGTGCAAATATCTTTTCTAGTCCCTGCTTTCAATTTTTTGGGGTATAACCTAGAAGTGGGATTACTGGGTCATATGGTAATTCTATACTTAACTTTCTGAGGAACCTCCAAACTGTTTTCAACAATGGCTGTACCATTTTACATTCCTATCAACAATGTACCGGATTCTCTATTTCTCCACATCCTCTTCAGCACTTGTTATTTTCTGTTTTTAATAGTAACCATTCTAGTGGGTGTGGAATGGTTCTCATTGTGGTTTTGATTTGCATTTCTCTGATGGCTATTGACTTTGAGTGTCTTTCCATGTGTTTATTGGTCCTGCAGTTTTTTGATAACATCATCTTCTTTCCCTTTTATTCCTTTAGTGTTTCCAACACTTTTTTTTTTCCTTTCCTTTTCTTTTCTTTTTTTTTTTGTGGTACCGGGGGCTGGAGATTGAACCTGGGACCTTGTATGTGGGAAGCTGGTGTGCAACCACTGAGCCACATTGGCTTCCCTGAGTTTTTCAGGATACACCAGGATCCGAACCTGGGACGGCCCATGTGGGAGGTGGGCACTCAACTGCTTGAGCCACATCCACTCCCCCATCATTTTTTAAAAAAGATTTATTTTATTTATTTACTCCCCGCCCCCTTGTTGTTTGTGCTCGCTGTCTACTCATCTCTTTAGGAGGCACCGGGAACTGAATTTGGGATCTCCCATGTGGGAGAGAGGTGCTCAATTGCTTGAGCCACCTCAGCTCTCTGGTTTGTTGTGTCTCTCATTGTCTTTCCTCTTTGTGTCTCTTTGTTGCATCATCTTGTTGCATCAGTTGGCCACGCCTGCCTGTCACACCAGCTTGCCTTCTCCAGGAGGCCCCAAGAACCGAACCTGGGACCTGCCATGTGGTAGGCAGGAGCTCAATCGCTTGAGCCACATCTGCTTCCCCACCAACATTTTTTTTTATTTTTTATTTTTTTTCTGGTTACATGTGCTTTATTAAGAAAGTGACTGAATATGTTATGTATAATTTAGACTATTGAAGTATTTGTACAAAAACTGAATACTAGTATTTTATACTCTGTATTCCATTTCCTATCAAAGTTTTATTCATTAGAAAAAGAACTGAGTATCAGTTTTGTTTCCTTACATAAAAAACTAAAGGACAATACCAGTGTGAAATAATTTATTGATTCAATGAATACTCTTACCAAACCATGGGGAACACAGTCAAACTGCCCACCAACATTTTTATAATCAAATCACAGTGTTACTAAAACCTGTGCCTACACTCAGGTTTATATACAAATACCATGTTACAACACAAATGCAACATGATATTTGTATATAAATACCATGTTAGCCATTATTATTATGTCAAAAACTAAGGTGGCTTCTAGTTGCCTATTAGAGCATAACCATTCTCCCATCTTAGGCATGTAGCAAATAGACTTGTTCCCTTCCCAAAGATAAGCCACATCCTTTTTGTCAATCAAATCCCCATTCATAGCCATCAAAGTTGCAGATTCTATAGGAATATCACTCCTCTCTATATAATTATAATTATGCACACAGCTGTAGTTAAAAACCAAATAGGAACACAAGCAGAAAAACAGTAACCCAGGAATTAAAACAATTCAGTTGAAAAGTAAAGAAAAAGGTGGGGTTGGGTGGGAAGCAGCAGTTAATCCCATAATAATAACAAATATCTGATGGACCTATATACATACACCTGGGCCTTGAAATAAATCTACCAAATCTGAGGGTTTTAAAGAAAATTTAATAAGCTTTGATTTTTCTATTGATTTTTGATTATTGATTTCTATTATAGTATGTATCTAGGACAGCCAAGGTTGACCGGGAAGAGAACTGAGTGCAGGCACAGGTTTTAGTAACACCCCTTGTGACTTTAGTTCACTGAATCCTAAAGCAGACAAGGCTTCAGCTTGTATTCAACTAATCTAACCTGCCCATAGGAAGGGCTTTTGAGGGAAAAGACACAGGACTATCAAAGAGTAGATGGCTCTCATAAATGTGGATCTGGGTAAATTTTTGAATAGCTTTTGATAAATTTGTAGATTGACTATCCTATTTGTGCATTATTTAGGAAATGTCTTCTGTTTCCTTTCTCCTTTGCCTTTTTCCCCCATTTCATTTGCACTAGAACATGGGCCAAAAAAAGGTGATGACACATAAACACACCCATTTCAGATGAAATGATTTTCTTATTCTTTACAGATCATACCACATTTGCCAGCCATTTAGGGAGAAAAGGTGTTTGAATTGTAACTACATTAAGTTATTATGATCTCTCTTGGTTAGCTTCTGGAATACTACAAATCAGGAAGTGCTAATGTTTACTTTTACCTAAACAAACACCGCAACTATTACTTCAATGTAAATTAGTATTTTTTGGATAGTTTCTCGTTGTGCCTTAGTTCATTAAAAACGTCCTTGTGGGGCGATGTGGCTCAAATGGTTGGGCATCCGCCTCCCATATGGAGGGACCTAGGTTCAATCCCCAGGACCTCCCGGTAAAAAGACAAAACAAAAAAAGTCCTTGTTTTTAAGATCCTGTAAATAGCCCACTAATGTGGGATAGAAGTCACCCCTCTCAGCATGGTATTTGTTTTTTTTTTCCAAGCAGTGTATCTTATAGGAATCTAATCGATCACACAGTACTTTACAAGAGTGTCAGATATAAAGTAATAATAGTCTAAACAAGACAGGCTGATTGAGAATTTACATAATGTGTTAAAATATGCATATTCAAATTCAGCAACGTGGGCAGAGACATGCAGCCGGAGGGGTCGAGGAGGCTGCGGATCAGATGCCTTCCGGGCCAGGCACGAGCGCCCCGGGAGCAGGACTGCTTGCCCCACGGCAGCAGGCCACCCCCACTAGAGACACAGGCGGCGCACACACACCCCCACAAGTAGAGGACCTGCTGACCTGCTACACTGACAGCCTAAACTTACATAACTGCGATCGTTTTGTGATACCCCACGAAAACAGTAAACAGTAAACCCCACGCAAGTAGCAGAAAGCATCAAGCCACTTATTCTAGGTGGAATTTGGAAGAGGTTTAATTCTTGACATTAGTATTTGTAAAAAGCTATGTCTCCTTTTCTGCATTTCTTCACAATTAAAGGGGGGTGGATTTTGATGGTTGTTTCATGGACAGTGATAAGTACTCTTATAAATGTGAGAAATACTTAACATTTTAGCTGCACACTTAACAGATGACATGAATCATCTATAGCCTTAAGCCAGAAAGTAGAAGAGGGACCATCTGAATTTTAATACTTGAGTTTCAGTTTCTACCACTGTCCTAAGGAAAGTAATGCAACTGCTTGTTCATTGAACAAACCAGGTATTAGTTCGAGTTCTCAGAGAAAATCCAAAATAAGAAATGCCACTCCTTTTATCTTTCGGGCCTTTTTAGAAGATAGACCAAAATTCTAAGTTACTCAAGCTTCCTACAAAGCTGTGGTGTTTTTCTGCAAACCAAGGCAGAAGAAACTTCCTTGTAAATCAGTATTAATAGTAGTAATAACTTATACATTGAGGGCTTAGCTAGCAGGCCCTGTGCTAAGCACTTTATTGGCCCTGTTTTATTTAACTCTCTCTGTATCCTTATGTTGAAATAGGCACTAATATTAGTACCCCATTATCAAAAAGAACACTGGGATGCAAAGAGGCTAATGAGTTGTCCAAGTTTACACCTCTATGTAAATAGCAGAATTAGGACTAGGTAGTGGGCCTTCAGAGCCATGCCCTTAGCCACTCTGGAATGCTTAAAATTACTCTAACTCTTGTATATTCTGTTTTCTAGGTGGAGAGGTTGGTGGGAGAAGAAACAAATTATTGAGGCAGAATTGCATATTGGCTAAGGACTGGGCTTGGAGATAATTAGACCTATGCCTGCCACTTGTGACAGTGGACAATTTTACTAAATTGCATTGTAAAGCATGTTTCTTCACTTGAAAAATGGGTATGAAAATGACAGCACCTACCTCTTGTGAGAATTAATGCTATAATGCATTTAGGCATGCAGAACAGTACTCAATGGTCAGTACTTAATAAATGTTAGTCATTACTAAATTCAATCATATAGGCCCAGGAATGCTAATAATAACGCTTATAATACATATGAACATTTCAATATAAAAAGCAGACTGCAATGAAAATTCTTGTGCATTTTTTCTAGTGTATAGAGTTGCTCTACTGTATATACCTATATACCTATCACCATATCCTGGGTGATAGGATATGGACATGTTCAGTTTTTTCAGGTATTGTCAAACTCTCACCACTTCACATTGCCCCATATGTTTACCAGCACTGATTACTGAGAGATTAAAAAGAATTTTTTTTTATTTTTTTATTTTGACAATCTGGGCTGTGAGAAATGTCCTGTAAGGCTCTTCAATGAATAAAGAGATTACTCTGGAAACCAGGTATTTCCTCAGTAAATTATGTGCAGACTCTGATAACTAGAGCAAGGAGTAGAAATTCCTCCTGTTGGATTTGTGTTTGGTGGGGTGGCAGGGATGGTGGAGTTGGGGAAAAGCAGACAGCTTTAGCTTTAGAGTCTGATCTTTCTAACCACACCCAGCGTCTGCCACATGCCTCCTGTCCTGGGCATGGAATGGAGATTTGCAAATGAGTCATTGCTGCATTCCTCCCTAGGACCACATCATTACCTGTGCTCTCTAGCTGTTGGGACTGGAACACCTAGGAGAATAAGGATATTTTCCTTAAGTCAGCAGGAAACAGAATCTTAACTCAGAGTTCTCATCTGGAACTTTGAGTATCTCCAAGTGAGACATTTCTGTTGCTTTTTAGGGATCTAAGCCTTGACAGAGTCTTTTCCACAGGTGCTACAATGACTCTGTAGTCCTAGAACTCTCTCAGCCTTTTTTGTGTCTACATCTGTAGGTCATTATTAATTCAAAACACAAACATTGACTGAACACCTACCATGTACCAGGCACTGTTGTAGGTGTTGGGGATACAGCAGTAAATAAAGCAGACAAAGTTAGAATTTATTATCCCTCAGATTTAGACATTGTCAAATTTAGGAGCTGGGCCAGTTTAACCTGACATATCAGCTACAGGCAAAACATTGGAGAGCAAGGAGCAGGGATGCCAAGATTTAGGTGGATGGCTGCCTTATTTACTATTTAATTAAAAAGTTATGAGATGGGAAGATTGTGGGAAGATGGCAACGGACTAACAGGCAGAGCTGAATGCTCTCACAAAAACTACAGAGAAAGAGCCAAAAGCTGTCTGAGGGACCTGATTTGGGGGTCAGCAGACCAGGACAGTGCTACACAACTCCCAGGAGGGTGAGGGACAGAGAGATGAAGAAGCCAAAAAGACAAATGTGAGTTACCAAGTCCCAGTGGCAGCCAGGAAGGGCTTCCTCTCCCGACCTCCAAGATATTAAGCTGGCTTAAAAACCCTGGCTCACTGCAGCCGATTGAGAAGGTACAGACATCTTCCTCCCTTTCAGCTGTTTCAAGAGAAAAGAGAAGGGAGGTTGGGGTGCCTTTCTTCAGTGAATTTAGCCAGCAGTGTGTGCTTTGAATCTCCAATCTGGAAATTCAACACAGGAACACAGGAAGGCTGAGACAAAAATATCTCCATGGAAAGATGCGTTGACTTGTGCCATCTGCTGGCCTGTCTGGAAACTGCATGGACTAAAACTTCACGCTCCCTTTATCCAACCCCTGGGAGAAAAGCTGCACCCCACTAGTGAGTCCCTGGCCCGATTTTGAAAACTTAGGCTGGGCAATTTTAAAGACCGAGAATAAATTGAACCAAATATTAAAGAAGAGCTGTGGGGAAAAAAAAAACAACAACAATAGGTAAGAGAGAGAAATTAGCCATCAGAGTAAATACACCAACATATTCAGAGGCCTAGACATCAGCAAAAAATTACAAGCCATACTAGGAAACAGGAAGAGATGGCCTAGCCAAAAGAACAAACCAAATATCCTGAAGAGATACAGGATTTAATACAATTAATCAGTGATAATCACACAATTCTCCTAAATCAATTCAAAGAATTCAAAGAAAATATGCCTAAAGAAATAAAGGATATTAAGAAGACACTGGGAGAGCATAAAGAACAATTTGAAAGCCTGCAAAGAAAAGTAACAGACTTCATGGGAATGAAAGACACAATTGATGAAATTAAAAATACATTAGAGGCACATAAGAGCAGATTAGAATTGCTTGAAGACAGAATTAGTGATTTCAAAAGTAGAACATCTGAACTGGAAAAGACAGGAGAACAGAAAGAGAAGAGAATGGAAAAAATGGAACAGAGTCTCAGGGAATTGAACGACAACATAAAATGCACAAACATTTGCATTATTGGTGTCCCAGAAGGAGAAGAGAATGGAAAAGGGGCAGAAAGAATATTTGAGGAAATAATGACCAACAACTTCCCAACCCTTATGAAGGACACAAATATCAATATCCAAGAAGGACAACACACTCCAAACAGAATAAATCCGAATAGAACTGCTCCAAAACACCTATATTCAGAATGACAAATATGAGAGATAAAGAGTTCTGAAAGCAGCAAGAGAAAAGCATAGCATCACATACAAGGGAAACTTGATAAGATGAAGTGCCGACCTCTCATCAGAAACCATGGATGAGAGAAGAAAGTGGTATGACGTATTTTAGGTACTGAAAGAGAAAAACTGCCAGCCTAGAATTCTGTATCCGGCAAAGCTGTCCTTCAAAAATGATGGTGAGTTCAGTCTTCACAGACAAACAAAAAACTGATAGACTATGTTACCAAAAGACCAGATTTACAAGAGATACTAAAGGAGATGCTGCAGACTGAGAGGAAAAATCAAGGGTGAGAGATTTGGAGAAGAGTTTAGAAATGAAGATTATTAGGAAGGGATAAGAAGACAGATAATAGAACAATATGACAACAGAGAGCCAAAGAACAAAATGGAAGAAGCAATTTGAAGTTATCAAGTAGCCCTTCACACCTATCCAATGAACCCTGAAATATGGAAGGAAGACCTTTCTCGGGCAAGAACACTCCAGGAGCAGCAGAAAGTGACACAGAGGATTAAAAAGAGTGACTCATCAGCACAAGTAACAGATTTCTCACCAAAGCCAATTCCTGACTGTGCCTTTGAAGGTGATGAGATTGTTGCTGTTTGTGCAGCTCTTGCTGAGAAACAGAAGCTTCAACAAATAAAACAATGGTTATTGTGTCTGCTTCTGGGACTGTGGAGACTGAAACTGAGAAGGAAGATGGTGCTCCAACACCAGATGGTTCTGTTTTTGTCAAAACCGGATGAAGGAAAATGCATAGCATGAATTATTTGAATCTGTCTTTTTTGATTATCATTTAAAGTTTTACACATAGGAACATTTATTCTGGAGAAACAGGGCAAAACTGTTTGTAAGAAGTTTTTCAGATGAAGCATATAAATCTAAATGGTAGCCTTATTATATAGTGTTTGGACTATGCTTTGATAAGTTATGGTTTATATTTAAGATTAGAATTCTGAGCAAAATATTTTTGATGTATAAATTTAATTTAATCCAAATATATGGATGGATACATTTTAAAGACACAATTTGAAAAACAAATTCTTGAACAGTAAATAACTTGGTCAGTGTTTGTGGCACTTTGATATTCTTTATGAATTCCAAAAATAGATATTAGATTGTGTTTGTAAACTGGTCTGTCCCTCCCGGCATATTAGATTATATTAGAATCAGAGGTTTCACTTTTACTTGATTAAATAATGATTAAGGCTTTGATTGGGCCATGTCAGTAGGATGTTGCATCCCTGCCCCCTTGGTGGGCGGGGACTCACAGAGAAACCGCACTGCAGAGAAGAGAGTTTGGAGTTTTAATGTTGGAGCCCGGGAAGTAAGGACAAAGAGGAGCAGAGAGAAGGCTTGATTATACACGGCAGAGGCCCCGAGAAGAGAGATGAGCCATTCACCTGATAGTCTACAGCTGGCCTTGTGGAGATAGCAGAATAGTTGAGCCCAGAGATGGGCAAGTCCTGGGAAGAGAGGAACCCAGGAAGCCTGAACCCTCTCAGAGACTGGCAGCCATCTTGCTCCAACATTTGACAAGAGGCTTTGGTGATGGAAGTAACTTATGCTTTATGGCCTGATAACTGTAAGCTTCTACCCTGAATAAATACCCTTTATAAAAGCCAACAGATTTCTGGTATTTTGCATCAGCACCCCTTTGGCTGACTAATACAGTATGATTTTAAAAAATGGAAAAGTGTTAAAAGAAGTATATATAGCAAGATATTGGTGATTATTGATTCTGGGAGATGATTCTATGGGGGTTGTTATACTTTTCTTTTTAAAAGAAAGCATGTAATATATATAAAAAATAACATTTATGTAAGCAAATGCACATATATGCATATATATTTATATATCATTTTACAAATATTGGTTTGTATTGTGAAAAATTTGATTTTAACCCACAATAAAAAAAAAAATAAAGAAGGCATGTAAAAAGAATGCCATCTGGAGGGGTTTGTATGCTGGAGGTCTCAGGGCTGTCCAGCTGTTGCCACCAGCCCCTGGAGAGTGGGACTCAGGTTCCTCCTGTTTGTGTTTTCATCGTATTTCCTCAGGTACCCTCCTGCTAATTCTGTATTCTCAGATCAAATTCATTTTCTGGGTTTTGTCCATAGGTAGAAGAACAAGTTACCTGCACACAGAGGAGAGAAATGGACAGAATATTTTTGTTTTCCTTTCATATCATGTTGCTTTACGGCACCCCCACAAGAGTTCTGTGGTGACTGAAGCAATGACTGAGGTCTTCAAACAGTGTGGCAAAAAGTGACACATTGTCAGCTTTTTCACCAAAGTAAGTAAATTCCAAGTGAGCATGTGCTCCCATCATTCTAAAGCTAATGCATTTCATGAGAAGATCTACTTTATCCATGAAACCCTGAGAGTTACTAAAAGGCCTTATGAAAACATGAGCTGATGTTGCATTGTTTAAAGGACCATGGAAGGATAGTTCAGAAAACATGGTTTAGCTACATGCCAAGGAAAACTGACAGTGACTGTGAGAAAGTTCTGGTAATGGATGGTGGTGGGGGTAGCACAACATTGTGAATGAGATGAATCCATTGCATGGGAGTGGTTGAAGTGGTTGAGATGGGAAAGCTTATGTTGTATGTATGTTTTTACAGTTAAAAAAAAAAAAGAGTGCCTAAAGAGCTAAAGAGGCAATGACAATTAAATGCAATATTTGATCCTGGCCTGGCTCTAATGGAGGAGAAAAAGGCTCGATAGCTCATTATTGGGACATATGAAAAACACTGGAAAATAGACTATAAACTTTATATTAATGTTTAATTTCTTGAACTTGATAACTGCACTTAGGATGGTTATATAAGAGAACATCCTTATTTTTAGGAAATGTACATTGATATGTTATGTGTTCAAGGAACATGATGCATACAACCTATTTTCAAATGTTTATAAAATAGATATATAAATAGAAAGGAAGGAAGGAAGGGAGGAAGGAAGGTAGGAAGGAAGGAAGGAAGAAAGGAACACCAGGTGTAGCAAGTTAAAATTGGTGGATCTGGGTATCTGATAGGGTGGGGTGGGGAGCTGGAGTTCTCTTATGGGTTTTGTATTATTTTTGCAACTTTCCTGTAAGTTTGAAATTATTTCAAAATAAAAAGTTTAAGAAGAAAAAGGAAGGAAACAAAAGTTATAAAATCATGGCAAGACCACCATAGTATTTTTTTTAATAGAATTTTGATGGTAACCATATATATTTTTAAATTAAAAAAATTTATTGAAGTATATCACTCATACATAAACATACATAAACAATAAGTGTATAGTAATAGTTGTGAACTTACAAAACAAACATACATAACATCATACAGGGCTCTCATACCTCACCCTACCACGAATATCTTGTATTGTTGTGAAACATTTTTAATTAATGATCAAAGAGCATTCTCAAATTATTACTACTAACCAAAGTATCTTACATTTGGTGTATTTTCCCCCCAACCCACCCTATTATTAATATTATTTTTAAATAATTTATATATGAACATACATAGACAATAAGTGTATAGTAAAAGTTGTGAACTTACAAAAGCAAACATGCATAACATCATACAGGGGTCCCATACATCAACCCACCACCAACATCTTGCATTGTTGTGAGATGTTACAAATTATGAAAGAATAATAACAAAATCTTACCACTAACTATAGGCCATATCTTACATTTGGTATATATTTTTCCCCAACCCACCCTATTATTATTTTTAAAATATACTTTTATTACAGAAGTTGTGAACTTATAAAACAATCATGCACATGTGCAGAATTCCCATACAACACCCCTCTATCAACACACCACACCATGTTGGAGTACTTATTACAGATTATGAGGTAATATCATCAGACTATTACCACTAACCATGGTCCATAATGTACATTTGGCACACTTTTTCCATACTCCCCCACTATCAACACAGTACATCTTTGGCATAAATGCATGAATATTACAGTATTGCTGTTAAGTACAGTCCGTAGGTCACTCCAGTCATGATTCTCCACATTCCCACCACCCTGCAAGAGTGACGTGCATCTGCTTTAGCTCACAAAGAACGCTTTTGCATCTGTACCATCAACCACAATTCTCATCCACCTCTGGGTTTACTGTGTTATGCAGTCCCCAGATCATTCTCTAACTTTCTGTCAATTGACATTTACACCCCTAGACTACTCTTTCCAGGCACATCCCCATTTATAAACCAGCTGTTACTCACTATAATGTGTTATCATCAACTCTATACATTTCCACACTTTTACAGTCCAGTTAATTAAAACTTCCACATACATTAAGCATCAGTAGTCCATCCCAGTCCTTCTCTTATCTCCTTTAAGAATCCACCCCCTACCACCAGGTCTTGGAGATGTTTTACTATATTTTCTTCTAGAAACTTTATGATTCTTGCTTTTATATTTAAGTTTTTGAACCATTTTGAGTTAATTTTTGTGTAAGGTGTGAGATTGGGGTTCTCTTTCCTTCTTTTGCTATGGATATCCAGTTTTCTCAGCACCATTTGTTGAATGGACTGTTCTGCCCAAGCTGGGTGGGTTTGACAGGCTAGTCAACAATCACTTGACCATAGATGTGAGGGTCTGTTTCTGAACTATCAATTCAGTTCCATTGGTTTATACGTCTGTCTTTATGCCAGTACTATGCTGTTTTTACCACTGTAGCTAGGTAATATGACTTAAAGTCCAGAAATGAGAATCCTCCAACTTTGTGTTTCCTTTTTAAGATGTTTCTGGCTATTTGGGACCCCTTACCCTTCCAAATAAATTTGATAATCATGTTTTCCATTTATTTAAAAAATGCTGGTGGAATTTTTATCAGGATTGCATTGAATGTGTATATCAATTTGAGTAGAATTGACATCTTAATGATATTTAGTCTTTCAATCCATGAGCATGGAATGTTCATCCAATTATTTAGGTCTTTTTAAAATTTCTTTTAACAATGAGTTGTAGTTTTCTGAATACAAGTGCTTTACATCGTTGGTTAAGTTTATTCCTGAATATTTGGGTTTTATCTGTCATATTTTATTTTCACCACTCTTTTGACACTTTTAGTTACTTTTATTGATATAATCTTCATTTCTAGACTCTCTTCCAAGCTTCTCTCTCCTGTCTTTTCTTTTCAGGTTGTAGCACACCCTTTAGTATTTCCTGTAAAGCAGGTCTCTTGATGACAAACTCTCTCAGTTTCTGTTTATCTGTGGATATTCTAAACTCGCCCTCATTTTTGAAAGACAATCTTGCCAGATATAATATTATTGGTTAGAAGTTTTTCTCTTGCAGTATCTTAAATATATAATACCACTGTCTTCTTGCCTCCATGGTTTCTCATGAGAAATCAGCACTTAATCTTATTGGGTATCTCTTATGTGTTATGCATGGGTTTTCTCTTGCTGCTTTCAGAATTTTCTCTTTGTCTTTGGCATTTGACATTCTGATTAGCATGTGTCTTGGAATTGGTCTCTTTGGATTTTTTTGGATAGGAGTACGCCATGCTTCTTGGACATGGATATCTATGTCCTTCAATAGAGTTGGGAAATTTTCTACCATTATTTCTTCAAATATTCCTTCTGCCCCTTTTCCCTTCTCTTCTCCTTCTGGGACACCCATGACACGTATGTTTGCACATCTCTTGCTGTCGTTTAGTTTCCTGAGACCTTGTTCAAGTTTTTCCAATCTTTTCTTCTTCTGTTCTTTTGTACGTTCCCTTTCAGAGGCCATTGCTTCAAGCTCACCAACCCTTTCTTCTGCTTCTTCAAATCTGCTATTATATGATTCCAGTGTATTTTTAATTTCATTTATTGCACCTTTCATTCCCATAAGATCTGCTATTTTTCTATGTATGCTTTCAAATTCTTCTTTGTGCTTATCCAATGTTTTCTTAATATCCTTAATTTCTTTAGCCATCTCATTGAATTTACTAAGGAGATTTGTTTGAATATCTATGATTAGTTGTCTCAACTCCTTTATGTCATCTGGGGGCTTATCTTGTTCCTTTAACTGGGCCATATCTTCCTGGTTCTTGGTATGGATTGTAATTTTTTGTTGGTGTCTTGGCCTCTGGCTTACTAGAGTATTTATTCTGGGTGCAGTTTTTCTCTTTAGTTTAGGGCTTCCTTGTCCTTTCTCCCTTACTGTTTGTGTAGTAGGAGCCAAGGCTGTAGTTGGTGCTATAAGCTGTGGAGACTCAAGCTGCTCTCATTGCCCCAAGGACCAGTAAAGCTTCTCCCAACTTTCTCCTTTGCCAGGGACAGAGCCACAGCTGTGTGTAATAATCCAAGTCATGCAGGCCTAGACTGTAGTTGCCCAGAGAGACAGATGAAGCTTCATGTCCCTTTCTCCCCTGCCTGGGGCATGGATGGAGCTGCAGGTGTGGGCAGCAATCTATGCAGTGCAGGTCCAAGATGACTATAGTTGCCCCAGTAGACTTCCAATTATTCAGTCTGTGCCAGCCAGAGGTACCTGTAGTTACCTGGATAGGCTGGTGCAGGGCCTGCCAGCTTCCTCCCTGTTAGAGGTGGGGCTGAAGCCTAGGCTAGGGCTGCAGGCCAATCTGGGTGAAAGAAACCGGTCTCTACCGTCACTGTGATTTTCAGTCAGCCTGGCTTCCCATCATGCTGGGGGTGGAGTCAAAATGGTGGCTACCGGCCTCTTTTTGACTTGGAGTGGTTCAAACTTTAGCTGTTCTTAGGGTTATACTTAAGCCAGCCGAATCCACCAGTCAGTAGCTGAAATCAGTGGCCAGCCATCTCTTTCTCCCCTGTTTTTGGGAAATGGAGCTTCCAATTCCTGCCAAAGAATAGCTCCTGGGGTGGCTTGCACTGCCAAAGTAGGATGATCACCGCCTCTGTGACATGGCCAGTAGTTTCCCAGAGAGGCTGGAGTAGCAACCCCCAGCTTCCTCCCTTCCTGAGGTGGGGCTGGGGCTTAGCCTAGAGCTGCAAACTTATCTAGATGGAAAAAAGCTGGTCCCTGCCGGCACTGTGATTTTCAGTCAGTCCCGCTTCCCTTCATGTCAGGCACAGAGTTAAGTTCGCGCCTACTGGCTTCTTTCTGATTTGGACAAGTTCAAACTTTATACTTTAGCCCGCCGAATTTACTAACCAGTAGATGAAGTTGGTGCCCAATTGTCTCTTCCTCCCCCGTTTTTGGGACGTGGAGCTTCCATTTCCAGCCACGGAACAGCTCCCGAGGCAGCTTGAGAATCCTATGGAGGATGGGCACCGGCCTCCGTGGTGTGGAGTGCTCTACTTACGAATCTTCTCTGCAGATGGGCAGTCTCTTCCTTCCATTCTTTCAAGGATGTTGCAGAATGCACTTCTGGTCTCCTGGAGCCCCCAAACAACTGCTTTAGGTAGCACTGGATGGTCACCAACTGCCCTGTAGCAGGAGCTGATTCTAGGAGCGCCTTACTCTGCCGCCATCTTGCTGGTTGTCTCTGTTTCACTTCCAAGAAAATGCAAAACTGTTTTCCAAAATGGTTGTGCCATTTTATTTATTTATTTAGAGACGTAGGTTTACAGAAAAATAATGCAGAAAGTACAGAATTCCCATATGCCCTCTCCCCCACAGTTTTCCCTATTATTATTATTTTTCAGCAAATGACCACTTTATTACTTACACAGCATAAAGGTCCAAGAGTCCAGGGGGAAAGATACCATCATAACTGGACTCATGGGGTGGCCAATACTGCTGATGTCAGAGTCGGTATATGGCAATTCCGTACACCCAACTTCACATTGGAGAAGAGAGACAAGTCTATGCTGTTTGAGTGTGGTATTTCCTCACCATCAGGGGTGGGGGACCTGCCACTGAGAAATTCTGCCTTGATTAGCATCTGGGGCTGCTTATTCCCAGTTCCAGTTTAAGATCTGGTCGGGTCTTTTCATTATGCTTAACATCTCCAGCAGGTTGTGGAAGGGAAGCAGACAAACACAATAGAAGAGAAGGCTAGGGTTAGGGAAGGACTGGGCAATAGCTGTTGAGAGTGTATCTGTGACTTCCCCAGTAATGACTAAGCTCTCACACTATGCTTCCTAATGGAATGGATAAATATAGGGACAAGAAGACACATGGCTTGTCATTATGGTACCCCAGTGCAGGTAGGACCACATGTGGTGCTTTAATCAAAACCTTTCTCTTCCTTTTTCTCATACAATATCTATCATTGAGATCATAGAGGTGATTTTGTCCTATGACTCTGATCAGGACCTTGTGGTTAGCTCAATTACAGGGCAAAAAATACAGATGGTGAATGGCTCTCCTTTAACACACTTTGTCATTAAAATGTTCAGAGCTGATAAAATGTGGGTTTTAACCCTCTAGGAATTTGGAATCTAATTAAAATTTCTTATCATAAATCAGTAACTGAAAATAATTATTCTCTAAGGGCAGGCTTTCCCCCCCTTTTAAGATCAATTATAATGATACATATTAATAAAGTATATAATCCATCCAAAGTGTACAACCCATACAAAGTGTGGTATAATTACATAGTTGTACATTTATTACTTCAATCATTATTACAGTATTTTCATTATTCCAATAATAATAAACAAAAAACAGATGAACAATAAAAGCTCTCCCCCTTAAAATCACCTCTCAATCTCTCTATGCTTTCCCTGCCATACATAGCTGCTATTCTGTTTGCTTCTTTCTAATTTATTTGTATTTATATTTTGTATATATGGAGTCAAATGAAATGTCTAGTTTCTTTCACTTAGTATATTTCATTTTTTTTTTACCCTTAATGGAAGATTATTAATATATCACTATACACTAATCCATATTTTGCTTTGGTTGTATTTTTGCCTGATGTTAACATCTTGCAACATTAATGTACATTTGTTCTGTTGCAAAGAAAAACAGTCTTATATATGCAATATTACCCATACTTATAGTGAAACATGAGGTTTCACTATGCTATACAGTCCCACATTACTTTTTAAAATCTTTCCTTCTAGTAAGATAACATGACCTTAGACTTTCCCTTTCAACCACTGTCAAACCCATATATTAGCACTGTTGGTTACAAACACTATGACGTGCTTTCAGCATTTCTATTCATTTCCAAAGATTTACTAACAACATTTTCACCAATTCTGCACAGGTTAACACTCAGCTTTCTATTCTCTAACCTCCTTCTATTTTCTGGTGATCTACATTCTAATTATTAACTCCATGATTTTACACAATGTATTTAGTTCATAACAGCGCAATCATACAGTATTTATCCTTTTGTGTCTGGCTTGCTTCACTCAACATAATGTACTCCAGGTTCATCCATGTTGTCATATGCTTCATGACTTCCTTACTTCTTACAGCTGCATAATATTCCATCATATGTATATATAGCAGTTTATTTATCCATTCATCAGTTGATGGACACCTGGGTTTCCATCTTTGGGCAATTGTGAATAATGCTACTCTGAATATCAGTGTGCAGATGTCTGTTTGTATCACTGCTCACAGCTCTTCTGGGTATATACCTAGTGTGGTATTGCTAGGTCACACGGCAAATCTATATTGAAATTCCTTAGTGTAGCAGTTTGGCATTATTTATGAATTCCAAAAATAGATATTGGATTATGCTTGTAAACTGGTCTGTTCTTCTGAGTGTGATTAAACTATGATTAGGGCTTTGATTGGGCCTTCAGTAGGGCATTGAGCCCCGCCCCTTGGTGGGTGAGGAATCAAAGATAAAAGACATGGCAAAGGACAGAGTTGGAGTTTAGATGTTGGAGTTCTGATGCTGAGTTTTGATGCTGAAGTAAGCACACAGAGGAGCTTGGCCGTGAGGAAGGAGAGTAGGCCCTGGGAAAAGAGAGGAGCTGTTCACCTGATAGTCTACAGCTGGCCTTGTGGAGAGACCAAGCAGCTGAACCTGGAGAGAATCAAGCCCTGGGAAGAGAGAAACCCAGGAAGCTGAAACCCTCATAGACTTTGGTGAGGGAAGTAACTTATCCTTTATGGCCTGGTAACTGTAAGCTTCTACCCCAAATAAATACCTTTTATAAAAGCCAACGGATTTCTGGTATTTTGCATCAGCACCCCTTTGGCTGACTAATACACTTAGGAACTGCCAAACAGAGTCCTCCACAGTGGCTGTACCATTCTACATTCCCACCAAGAGTGAATAAGCATTCCTATCTCTCCACATCCTCTACAACACTTGTAGTTTTCTACCTTTTTTGTGTGTGTCTTTTTAATAGTGGCCATTCTAATAGGTGTGAAATGATATCACATTGTAGCTTTGATTTGCATTTCCCTAATTGCTAGTGATGTTGAACATTTTTCCATGTGCTTTTTCACATTTGTACTTCTTCTTTGGAAAAATGTCTATTCAAGTCTTTTGCCCATTTTTAAATCAGGTTGTCTTTTAAATGTTGAGTTGTAGCATCTCTTTATATATCATGGATATTAAACCCTTATTGGATATGTGATTTCCAAATATTTTCTCCCATTGAGTTGTCTCCTTTCCACTCTTTGACAAAGTCCTTTGAAGTGCAAAAGTGTTTAATTTTGAGGAGGTCCATTTTATCTAATTTTTCTTTTGTTGCTCATGCTTTGGGTGTAAAATCCAAGAAACCACCATCTACCACAAGATTTTTTTTTTTAGCTACCGGGACCTTGTATGTAGGAAGCTGGCGCTCAACCACTGAGCTACATCAGCTCCCCTGAGTTGGTTTTTTCATTTGTTTGTTATTTGTTTTGTTTTTAGGAGGTACCAGGGATCGAATCTGGGACCTCACATGTGGGAAGCAGCTACTCAACCACTTGAGCTACATCTGCATTCCCACAAGGTCTTGAAGATGTTTCCTTACATTTTCTTTTAGCAGTTTTTTTTTTTTAATTTTTTTTTTAAAGATTTATTTATTTTATTTTATTTATCCCCCCCTTGCTGCTTGTGCTGCCGTGTCCATTTGCTGCGCGTCTTCTCCCCGTCTGCTTATCTCCCCCTTGCTGTGAGGTCTTGCCGCATCAGCCCATGGCGCCGCACGAGCCAGCCTGCCCTCACAAGCACCACGGCACCGCACGAGCCAGCCTGCCCTCACAAGGATGCGCCAGGAAGCGAACCTGGGGCCTCTCATATGGTAAACGGGTGCTCTATCCATTGCACCACACCCGCTTCCTGCTGTGAGGTTGCTGCATCAGCCCACCGCACCGCTCAGGCCAGCGTGCCCTCACAAAGAGGCCCCGGGACGCGAACCCGGACCTCCCATATGGTAAACGGGGACTCTATCCACTGAGCCACACCCGCTTCCCTTTTTTAGCAGTTTTATGGTTCTGGTTCTTATCTTTAGGTCTTTGATCCATTTTGAGTTGTTTCTTGCATAGGGAGTGAGATAGGGGTCCTCTTTCATTCTTTTGGGTATGGATATTCAGTTCTCCCAGCACCATTTGTTGAAGAGACAATTTTGCCCAGTAACATGGACTTGATAGGTTGTAGATTCTCAATTCTATTCCAATGATCAATATGTCTATTTTTATGCTGATACCATGCTGTTTAGACCACTGTAGCTTTGTAATATATTTCAAGGTCAAGCAATCAGAGTCCTTCCACACTGTTCTTCTTTTATAGGATGGTGGGTTTTTTTTTGCTATTTGGGGACTCTTTCCCTTGGTAATTGCCTTTTCTGTTTCTGTAAAGTAGGCTGTTGGAATTTTGATTGGTATTTATTGAATCTATAATCAGTATGGGTAGGATTGACATCTTCATGATATTTAGTCTTCTGATTCATGAACAAAGACTGTCTTTCCATTTGTTTAGGTCTTCATTGATTTCTTTTAGCATTCTTTTGCAGTTTTCTGCATGTGGGTCCTGTAAATTTTGGTTAAATTTATTCCTAGGTATTTGAGTCTTTTTGTTGCTATTGTCAGTAGAAATTTCCCCTGCTTTCCTTCTCAGATTGTTCGATACTAGTATACAGAAACATTACCGATGTTTGCATGTAGTTTTTGTATCATGCTACTTTGCTGAAATTGTTTATTAGCTCAAGTAGCTTTGTTGTAGACATTTCAGAATTTTCTAAACAGGATCATGTCATCTGTGAAAAGTAAGAGTTTTACTTCCTCTTTCTATTTGGATGGCTTTTATTCTTTTTTTGTGTAACTGCATTAGCTAGAACTTCTAGTACAATGTTGAATATCAGTGGTGACAGTGGGCATCCTTGCCTTGTTCCTGATCTTAGAGGGAAAGCTTTCAACCTTTCCCCATTGGATAAAATGTTGGCTGTGGGTTTTTCACATATGCTCTTTATCATATTGAGTAACTTTTCTTTTATTCCTCTCTTTTGACGTGTTTTTATCAATGAAGGATGCTGGACTTTGTTGAATGTCTTTTCTGAATCGATCGAGATGATCATGTGTTGTTTTTTTTTTCCTTCAATTTATTAATGTGGTGTATTACATTAATTGATTTTCTTGTGTTGAACCACCCTTGCATACCAGGAATAAATCTCACTTGGTTGTGGTGTATAATTCTTTTAATATGCTGCTGGATTCTATATGCAATTATTTTGTTGAGAATTTTTGCATGTATGTTCATTAGAGAGATTGGTCTATAAATTTTCATTTCTTGCAGTATCTTTGGCTTTGGTATTAGAGTTATGCTTGCTTCATAAAATATGTTGGATAATTTTCCTTCCTCATAAATTTTTTGGGAAGAGTTATATAGGATTGCTGTTAATTCTTCTCAATATGCTTGGTAGAATGTACTTGTAAAGCCACCGGGTTCTGGACTTTTCTTTGATTGGAAATTTTTGATGACTGATTCAATCTCTTTGTGATTGATATGTTGAGTTCTTGTATTTCTTGTTGAGTCAATGTAGGTTGTTTGTGCATTTCTAGGAATTTGTCCTTTTCATCTAGGTTGTCTAGTTTGTTGGCATGTAGATTCTCATAATATCCTTTTATGATCTTTTTTATTTCTGTGGGGTCAGTCATAACAGCCCCCCTTTCATTTCCGATTTTATTTGCATCATCTCTTTTTTTCCTTTGTTAGTTCAGCTAGGGGTTGTCAATTTTATTGATCTCAACGAACCACCTTTTGGTTTTGTTGATTTTCTCTATTGTTTTCTTGTTCTCAATTTCATTTATTCTGCTCTAATCTTTATTATTTCTTTCCTTGCACCTGCTTTGGGATTGGTTTGCTGTTCTTTTTCTAGTGTCTCCAGGTGTTCAGTTAGGCTATAAATTTCCCTCTCTGCACTGCCTTTGCTGTATGCCATAAGTTTTGATTAGTTGTATTTTCATTTTCATTAGTCTCAAGATATTTACTAATTTCTCTTACAATATCTTCTTTGACCCACTGATTGTTTAGGAAGGTGTTGTTTAGCCTCCACGTATTTGCAAAATTTCCCCTTTCCTGTCTATTATTGATTTCTAGCTTCATTTCATTATGATCTGAGAAACTTTTTTTTTTTTTTTTAATAATTTCAATCTTTTTATAATTAGTGAGACATGTTTTGTGACCCAATATGTATTCTATCTTGGAGAAAGATCCATGAGCACTTGAGAAGAATGTATAATGTATTTGGGATGCAATATTCTGTATATGTCTGTTATATGTCTAGCTCATTTATCATACTCTTCAAGTTCTCTGTTTATTTGTTGACCTTCTGTCCAGTTGTTCTATCTAATGATGTGAGTGGGGTGTTGAAGTCTCCAACGATTATTGTAGCAATGTCTATTTCTCCCTTCAGTTTTGCCAGAGTTTGCCTCATGTACTTTGGAGCACCCTGGTTAGGTGCATAGATATTTATGACTGCTATTTCTTCCCAGTAGATTGTCCCTCTTATTAATATATTATGGCCTTTTACATCTCTTATAACTTTTTTGCATTTAAAGTCTGTTTTGTCCGATACTAGTATAGCTACTCCTGCTCTGTTTTGGTTATGGTTTGCATGGAATATCTTTTTCCGTCCTTCCACTTTCAGCTGATTTGTATCCTTGATCTAAGGTTAGTCTCTTGTAGACAGCATATGGATGGCTCATGTTTGTTTCTATCTATTCTGTCAGCTTATATCTTTTGATTGGGGAGTTTAATCCATTCACATTCAATGGTATTACTGTAAATGCATTATTTACTTCCACCATTTTATTTTTGGCTTTCATATGTCATATCTTATTTTCATCTGTCTTTTTTACTCTTTTGGTTATTCTTTCTGATGGTTTTCCCTTCTACACTCTCCTCCAAGCCTCTCTCTCTTTACTTTCAGGCTGTATGGCTCCCTTTAATGCTTCCTGCAAAGCCAGATTCTTTTCTGCGAATTCTCTTAGTTTCTGTTTATTTGTGAATCTTTTAAACTCACCTTCATATTTGAAGGACAATTTTGCTTTATAGAGAAATGCTGTGCTCCTTGGACATGTAAATTCATTTCTTTCATGAGAGTTGGGAAATTTTCAGCCATTACTTCTTCAAAAACTCTTTCTGCCCCTTTTCACTCCTCTTTTCCTTTTGGACTCCCATGGCATATACGTTGTTGCATTTCATGTTATCATTCAACCTTCTGAGTCCCTGCTCAATTTGGTCCATTGTTTTGTCTCTCTTTTCTTCTCTGACTTCAGCTTCATCTATTCTGTCTTCTGTCTAACTTATTCTTTCTTCTATAATTTCAAGTCTGATGTTGTATGCCACCAATGTGTTTTTGATCTCTGCTATTGCATCTTTCATTCTCATAAGAGCTATTATTTTTCTATTCAGGTTTTCAAATTCTTCTTTTTGCTTGCCCAGTGTCCTCTTAATGTCCTTTATCTCTTTAGCCATATTGTCTTTCAACTTGTTGATTTGATTTAGGAGATTTGTATGAAATTTGTTGATTAGTTGTCTGAAATCCTGTGACTCATCTGGGGCTTTGATATATTCCTTTGCTTGGGCCAGATCTTCCATTTTCTTAGTATGGTTTGTAATTTTTTGCTGCTATCTAGGCATTTTATTATGACAGTGAATTTACTCTGATGCTCAATTTCTCTCTCTTGCA
Source organism: Cabassous unicinctus (assembly GCA_029593785.1). Taxonomy (NCBI): domain Eukaryota; kingdom Metazoa; phylum Chordata; class Mammalia; order Cingulata; family Chlamyphoridae; genus Cabassous; species Cabassous unicinctus. The sequence goes on from JAQZBX010014565.1 coordinate 35,135, forward strand.
TAGGGATTTAGTGGTGAGAGCTGTGTGTTATTGCTGTTCGATTATTGGTTCAATATGTTCTAGCTCTTTAGGATTATCCCTGTTTCATTACTCAAATCTGGACCATGGGTCCAGTAATGGGTTGCAGACTTGCTCCCAAGGGCCTTGGGGAGGGATACTGTGAAAGTCTGAAAAAGCCTCTCTTATTTACTTTAATTTCCTTAGATGTACTTCCTTGGTTGGCCAGCAGATGATGCTCTTCACCAGACCTCTCAATTCAAACCCTGGTCAGAATGTTTTTGCTGCAACACCAATAACAACGTGATAGAGGATCTTGCTTCAAGGTTATTCAAAGTCTTGCAAATCACACTTTCTCAGAGGCTGTTCTTCAACCTTTGCAGATGGCCTGTTCACTTTTCTGGAGTAGGAAATAATTCCACTCCCCTCTGCATCCTCAACAACCACTCCTGGTCAGTGGGGAGGGTGTTTGTGAGTGTTAGATCTCTTATGTCCCCTGTCCTTTCCCAGGGCAAACAATGGAATTGTCCCACCCAGCCTGGAAGTGCTTGTAGGACACAGCCGGCCAAATTTGTTGGCCAAAAGCTGAATCAGCCTTAGGCAGTGTTCTTCCCTCTTTCCTTTCCTGGGGAGGTGGACACCTGCAGACCCCTTTTTCTATAGCCGCGATCATTGGCTAGAGGATTCAAAGCTATCTGCTCTGAGGGTCGGGGGATGGGTGCTGGCAGCTGCAGCTGCAGCTTTTACTCACAGAGCTTTCCCATAGAGATTCTTTTCCTTGTCCCTTTCTGTTCTAGATGGTGTACAGCTTTCTCCTGGTGCCCTAAACTCTAAAACATTTTTTTCCCAGGCAATTCCTGGCTGTCCCTAGCTGTTTTTCTGGGAGAGAAGTTAGTCCTGTGTCTCTCTAAACCTCCTTCTTCCAGTAAGTCTCGCCTATTATTAACACTTTTCATTAGATTAGTGTGGTAACTTCATTACAAGTGATGAAACAATATTATTTTAATTATACTAATAACTGTAGTCCATAATTTACATTAAGGTTACTGTTTGAGTTGTACAATTCCATGGTTTTTAAAATTTTTTGTTCTCAAAATATGTATACAACCTAAAATTTCCCCATTTAACCACATTTAAATACACAATTCAGTGGTGTTAATTACATTCATAATGTTGTGCTACCATCACCACCATCCATTAACAAAAATTTTCCCTCACCCCAAATGGAAATTCTGTACCAATTAAGCATTAACTCCCAATTCTCTACTACAACCCTGGTCCCTGGTAACTTGTATTTTAGTTTATGACTATGAATTTGCTTATTCTAATTACTTTATGTAAGTGAGATCATACAATATTTGTCCTTTTGTGTCTGGCTTATTTCAATCAACATAGTTTCTTCAACGTTCATTCATGTTGTCATAAGTATTGGAATTTCATTTCTTTGTGTTGCCGAATAATATAGTCCATTGTATGTATATTAAAATGGTTGCACCAATTTAACTCCCCAATATGTGAGAGTTGTTCCATATCCTTACTCTTTATCCTTTCCAGCACTTGCTATTGAGCAAGTCTAAATGGACTACTCTTAATAGCAATTAAATGGAGAACTTTAAATTTGTACTAAGAGATGGTGAGGTAATGGAACTTTACATTTGTATTAAAAAAATAGTGGTTAATTAAGGGCTTTTTTTTTTTAATGATAGAAAGAACTTGAACATGCTTATATGCTGAAGGAAAGAAGCAATGGAAAATGGGAGTTTTAAGATACAGGAAAGATAACTTTTGGTGCCAGGTCTCTGAGGAGGTTGGGGAGTAGAGAAGTCAGAACACACAGAAGTGGATAGGAGGTAAGGATAGGTGAAGATGCAGGTATAAAATTGTGAATAAGGTGACACTATGTTGAGTGGCCACTTAGATTTTATTTTCTTAGGGAAATATTAAGATGGTTATCTATCAAGAAAGAGGAGAGGAAGGCTTAGAGTTGAAGACTTGAAAAAAGCAGCAATGTCTGGAACATTGAAGGACTTGAGCACAAAAATTAGCTATATCAAAACTGGTTATTAAGGCCAAAGCTCAGATTCAAAGCCATAAACTTTGAGTGACATCAATCTTTATATTTGCATGATTTGCTCCTGAGAAATGAGGGAGGTAGATGATTGGAATATATATGACTAGTCTTTTGGGTTGGCTGTGATGGAAAGACAAAGAGGAAAGGGTTGTTCGAGGATGTTAGTAAGAGAAAAATTGAAACAAGGAGGGGGAGGAATAAAAATGAAAGGGCTAGCATATTTGAAGAACATGATGAATAAATAGATGTAATGGGGAATATGGTAGTTAGAAATGTTAGGATAAAAGTTTGTGATAAGATAGATATTACAGGCCAATATTTCAGAGGTAGTGTGATTTTGGGTAATGAAAAGTCCCGTGAGGGGCAGGGATGTGAGATGGAATGGAGATACAAATGGTTAGATTTTGGTCAAGAACCCTGTATGGCTAGAAAGGTTTAACTATATGGGCTTTTCTGTCTTTATTTCTCTTTTTACATGTATTTAGTAATGACATTAGCAATATGTGAATACATTTTTTGTTATGCAATCTTAAAAAGAAAAATATGCTATGCACAATGTAACAGTTTCTTTCCCCGACCTCAGCCCTATTATCCTTCCAGCTCCTTTTCCATGCATTTACATACCCACACATACATAATTTTTGGGTGATTTTACACAACTAGACAATGCTTTATGGGTTTTTCATTTTCCTTTTTTTAAATTATTATTATTAAACCTTGTATGTCTTGTATGGTCTTAATATCTATCTATCTATGTATCCGTAACTAGTACAAAGTAATGTACTAATGGATATGCCATTACTATTTCCTATTGGTAGACATTCATGTTGTTTCCATTTTTTCAGCATTACAAACATTGCTGTAATAAATATTATTGTACATACTTCTTTGTGCACCTATTTCTTTAAAATACCCTATTAATGGAATTGCTAAATTGAAGGTTATGCACAATATTTTGATAGAGTCTGCTAAATTTCCATTAAAAAGCACTGTAATTATTTACATTCCTGCTGACAGTGTATGCAGGTAGATGACTCCCTACATCCTTAGCAAGGATAAATATTATAATTATTTTTAAATTTTAAGATGCAGCTTAGATAGGAGAGAGAAATTAGAGACAGAGTTTTCCACAAGTCAATGTAATGAAGTAAAGAACACAACTGTCCTAGTCAGGTAAATGAGTTTGTGTCTTAGTGTTGCCATTTGCTATCTGTGCTAATTAAATTGTCTTTAAATAGGGTTGTGACAAGTTTACTTTTGGA
>JAQZBX010014566.1:0-38472 GCA_029593785.1 Cabassous unicinctus
ATAAAACCATAAAAAGAAAAGTTTCTTTTTCTTTTCATAGAAATGATTGGGGACAGAAAAAAGATTTTTCCCTACCTCTCAGAGCTTCCCTGTATGACCACAAGGACCTTCAATTTGAAAGAGATATGGGGGAAGGGCTAATTGTGAAAAAGATAGTGAAATGTAAGCTTAGCTTAAAACTCAGTCATTAGGTCCAGGAATTAAGAGTCATGGTTTGTCCTGTAATTTCTCAATTTAAACATTTTAACAGTCTTAAATTGAGAGTAATTAAAAATCCAATTGCAAAATTTCAGTAAGTAAAGAAAAATTCCTTGGATGTTATGGAAAGATCTTCTAAATTATGATTGAAACAAATTAAACAATTATAATATATTCCAGAACCTGGCAGTAAGTATGCTACATGGTTATGGCTGGCTATAGGATGTTTGCAAAAACATTTTCTAAACTGAAACATTTAAATGGTTAATTCCAAGAAGCCATTATTAAATAGAAATCTAAATTGATATTGATAACAAAAAGTAACTTTATAACAGAGAAACCTGTCAGAGGCCACCTCAATCTACATATTAAGTTCAAGGTATGGAGAAGATAATCTTGTTTGCACTGGAAATCTTAGGTTTTCATAAAATAAGGGAGAAAGTAATTTCCCCTGTACTGTTAAAGTAAAATACCTTTAAATTAGCATAATCATTGTTAAGTTGTAAAAGTAAAAAGAGAAGTACTAAAAATACTTCCAATACAGTTTATTGGCAGTGTTTAGATAATATATAAAAATCAAAAGAGATAGATTTCAGTATTCTCAAACTCTCTTGTGCATTTAAAGCAGGACCTCAGTACACTGCATGGTACCCCTTCATTTAAGTTATTGGCTAGATTGGTCACTACAATCCCTAAAACAAGAGAAGTATCTTCTACATCTCCTGACATGCTCCTGAAGTGGATGAAAAGTACACTGTGGTTTCTGACTCCTGAGGTAGCCAGCAATGATTCATATGGCCAGATTACAATGGATATTACCTCCAGACTGCCTTTGTTTCATAGTGCAGAAGGATGCTATGCACCAGGCCAGTGAAACTTTGGAGCCTCATCTCAGAACCAATGGTGCTACTAGCATGCTGGCTGTATGAAGGACATATCAATTTGAGCAATAATTACCAGGGTAATATGAGTAGAACCTAAACAAACACAATTGGCTTTGTGACTCCCTTTTATGGAGGGACTACATGTATGATAGAGCAAACCTGGAGCTTAGATCTATTAACTGCAGCTCAAAGAGGAACTTAGACATTGATTAGTGAATTGTTATTGAGTACTGTACCTATATACCTGATGTGATATTTCTTCTATTCTAGATCATATGCAGAGGAATATTGAACTTGTTAAAAGTTGTGATAAACTTAATTCATTTTCTAAGTAGTTAATGTATGTGCCTATAAGATAAAAAACTGGCTCTCTTAAATACTGTCTTCATTTTGCTTGCTATATACTTGTCTTGATGCCTATATAGTGTTTGTGAATTTATGTCTAGGGAGTGCATCTCCTGATACCTCTTCCAGCTCTCCTAGGCACAACCACTGCCTTGGGAACTGGGGTTGGCCATTTATACCAAACCCAGCATGTCTAAAACAATTTCTCCCTAGAGTTTACCAACAGTATAGAAGAAAGTAGCCATGCCTTAAAAGTCCTGTGACAACAAAGAGATTCACTTGCTGCTATGGTGCTGTTAAATCACAGAGCCCCAAACAGGCTAACAGCAGACAGAGAGTAACCTACCTCTTCCTCTGAGAGGAATTCTTTTCTATATAAATAGAAAAGCACTTGGCCTTGGCATTTGGCCTATATCACTATTTAAGATCATGTATCTTATATTCTAACTGGGTTAATTTCTTCCAGAATCAATACCTTCCAGAACAAGGTATTAGTCTTGTGGGGATTTCATCCAGGTCCAAAAACAGTGCAGTACCCACCTTTCCTCAAACTTAATAGAATAACCAGAGAGTTTCACACTCTGTCAGGCAAAGACCACTGCCCCTAAACAGCAGGATGCAGCTACAGAAGAATGACCATTGCCCTTCAGCTCCTCCATAAGAATAAAGGTATAAACTCTCTAAGGGGGGAGTTGGGGCTGTTTAGTATAGGAAACAGGTAAGGCCACTGGTCTGAACATAACCACAATACCCCTCCCAGAAACCCTCTGAGGGTAGGCAACTGATTGAGAACAAAGCCATAACTGTTACAGCTGAAGAGCCCACAAAGATCTTGGTCACTAGGTCCCATTTGAAATGCCCAGGCTTAAAAGAAATCCCAGATATCTCCAAATCAAAAGTCTTCTCCATTGGTTACCTTAAAGTAGACAGTTGAAGGTAGAAAGGCAACCAATCAGGACAGCAAATGCCTGAAATCCCTCCTTAACATGGCAAAGGGGAAAAGGAAAGGTCTTTAAAACTCTTACAACCATTCCCCACATGTATGTCTCACCCTCTCACATGACCACACCCATGTCTGAGGTGTGTACTCCTTTGCCTACCCTATGTCATGTCCTTAAATTCCTTTATGCACTGTAGCCAAGAACCTAGAACTTTTGTTCTGCTAACAAAAGGATTAAAATAGGCAATTACAAGACAAGCTCGGATTCTTAAGTACATGGCCTAGTAAACAGAGTTTTCAGCTAAATACACATTTTCCTATCTTGTCCACCTAGCCCTTTTCCCATATCTCTCTCAATGTGAAGGTTCTGGTGGTGGAGCAGAGTAGGCCAAGGAGCTTAGGAATATCTTTTTTTCCTCTCCTAATGGTTTCTATATTAGATCTGTATAACATCTTTCATCCTGCTTATCTTCTCTAATTTGGGCTCCAGGGAATTTTCATTTACTTATATAACCACTTATTTAATTTTTAATAATTTAAATAGAGTTCTTTTAAGAATTTTCATTTATTAATTTGATATTGCAATCCTGAGGTATGAAAATATACACTAAACAAATAGGCAGACACAAGTAGAGATTTGGAAACCAAAACACACAACTCACTAATGTTACTCATAATTTTCATTCTTTTATAAAATAAGCTGAACTGTAAAATAACACTGTATTCAAAAGATCTCTTTGAAGGCTATTTTTGATTTTTCTAGTCTGTATTGTGACCATGCAGTTTGGCACAAAAATTTTGTTCTTTAGTTATTGGCTACCAATGCTTTAAAATACAATCTACAGTATTCTCCTTTTCTTCAGGACTTTGCTTATTTCCCATTTTGACTTTGACTGATCTCAGATGAACAATTCCAGTTGCAGTATATTCTCACTGAGGTCACTGAATTCTAAGGGAACACTGGTTTCTCTCATGACCTGCTGCATTCCGGTTCCTTTCTGTTCATGGTGGAAGGCCCCTACTCCCCAGTCCTTGGAGATAACTAGACTCTGGCAGGTGCAGGATTGGAAGAATTGACATCCAACCCCAAGGGTCAAGGATTCCACCAGGCATCAATTTCCTCAAATATTGTGGCATCCCATATGTGTAATCATGAGAGAAAGCAGATTTATTAACCCCAGTGGAAGGATGGGAGATAGGGGTGTCTCAAATTTGCTTTCCCCTGAGTCATGAGGAGCAGAAGTTGCCATGGATCCAAACAGGGAGAGTAGAGTAATTACCATCACAATGGTGAAGCCAGTCCTGAAAAAATCTTAAGCAAAGGGCAAGCTCAGTTTAGAATTACCATCACAATAGCAAGCATAAATAAGGATGAGACAATCTTGAAGTAATCATAAACAAAGGTAAATAAATCTAGGATTATATCAAAATAGCTCAAGTCTAAAGGCAAAGCTAGTAAGCTAGTGACAAAATAATCATAAGCTAAGGTAAATTCAGTCTAGAATTATCATAATAATAGTAGGTCTAGGGGAGTAGCTAGTCTCAAAATAACCATATGCAAAGGTAAATTCTGTTTAAGATTACCATCACAATAAGTATAGGCTAAATCCAGCCAGTTTCACCAATTTCAGATATTATCCTTTTAGAGTTTTATAATATAAAAGCATTTATGGTGTTTTTGTCTTAACATTTCGTTAGCCAAGTAAGTTTTTATTTCAAAATAAATTGGGTACTTTTGTTTATTAATTAAGCAACTAAAATTCTTTTGTTAGTGTATTAGTCTGCCAAAGGGATGCTGGTGCAAAGTACCAGAAATCTGTTGGCTTTTCTAAAGGATATTTATTTGGGGTAAAAGCTAGGAACCCTTCTTTGGGCCTCCTTTTGCCGAGATCTTAGGATTTGGCTTTGAGAGAGAGCTTATTTTATGACTACTGTCACAAACCAAGTTTTACAATGAAATCAGACATTAAGAAGCACATTAAGAAGCTAGAAACTCTTTTGCAGCTTGCAGACAAAGAGCCTCAGGAGCTTCAGTGGTAATAGATCAACAGGAATCTCAGTGCCTCCTAGGAACTGAAGAAGGAACAAACCTTAGGGCCTTGCTAATAAAAAAAAGATGGCACAAATAGGCTCTTATTAAAAGCCTAGACTCACCAGTCTTTGTTGGGTGTGAGGGAGTGTTACTTATCTCTTTATCTCCTGCCATGTCTCACCAAATATGTTAGGGGAACACTCTGGGTTTCTAGGTTCCTGGCTAGGTTGCATAAAAGAATTTAAGGACACACTGTAGTGTAGGCAAGAGAGTAAAGAGCTTATTAAGAAAGAAGAAAGGAGAGTACATATGCCAAACATGGGTTTGGGTGTGCTGGGGCTTTGCCATTAAGTGTAGACCATAGTTCACATTGTAGACCACACTCTCTCCCACACAGTTCTGCCTGGTATATGCTGATGTAAAATGTCCGATATCTGTCATTGTAGTCTCACTCAGGATAATCCCTATTCCTGAAAAAGCCCCTGTTTTGCTACTGCTTTGCCCTACCCTGCCCTGAAAGTGTCTAATGGCCACTGGCTCCACCTCAATGTTATAATTTCTTCCATTGCTTGAATCACAATATGTCTACAACAGAATACCATTAAGTCCACTCTAGTCCATAGCTCTTCCCCCAATCCTGAGGATTCTGGGGTGGTGATGTCCACTCCACCTCCAAGTGAGAGTGGGCTTGTATCCCATGGATATGGTGGATAGGATTATCCTGCCTGCAGCTGCAGGCTCTCTCCATTCCTGGGGATGGCTGTTGTCCATCATCATCTCCTCACCAAGTAACTTGGGTGAGTCCATTGAGGTGTAGAGTAGGAATTGCAGCCCCACCAAGATTCCAGGCACAGCTGGAACATGGGCAGGCCAGAGGCTTGTCTCTGGAAGTACACCTACAAACTCCAGGATCACATATAGGTTTGAATAGAAGGGACTGATGGACCATGTGCAGGAAGGACTTATTTGAATCCAACTCTGTCACTCTCAGGAGCACAGATTGCAAAGTAGAACCCACTGATAAGGCATCAATATCTGGATCTATCCTCCCTTATATAGGACCTGGATGTCTCCAGAAGCCTCAGGAGCCCCTCTGTGTGAAGTGATATCCATTTTGGTGTTCTATGAGATCCTACTGAAGTGTGTGTAAGCGTTACCTCTGGGATGACCTCCCGACTCTCTTTGAAGTCTCAGGCACATGATCTCATTTGTCTTTACCTTTTCCCTCTTTTATTCAAAGTCTTTTTCCAGGTGTATTGCCAGTTGGTACTTGGTATTAATACCTCATTGCCAGGGAGGCTCATCCCTGGGAGTCATGTCCCACATTGGGGGGAAGGTAATGTATTCATATGCTGAGTTTGGCTTACAGAGAGGCCACATTTAAGCAACAAGGAGGCTCTCAGGTGGCAACCATTAAGTACCCCATAACAGTAGGATAAGTTTCAACTACAAGAGCAAAAACTCTAATGCTAGTCATCAATAACAAGAGCCCATCAGTGGGCCATCCTCTTTTGCCAGACACTGCCCCTGAACTCAGGGGATTCTTGCTGCTCCCTTGAAGAATGTGGCAGAGCTCTCCCAGCTGGGAATTCAGTATTCCCTCATTATTGAGTGATTGTCTACTCACTGTGACCATGCCCCATCCCTTGATCATTTAAACAATGTTATATATCTTTCATGTATATGGTGGGGGTTATCTGGGATGGGAGATTCATGGGAGGAATACAGAGGTTTTTGACTTCCAAATAAAACCACACACCATTCCATATAGGATCTTAACAAATCTCTCCTGAGCCAAATGGATGGGGATGAAGAGAGAGGACAGATGGCATTGAGTGCAGAAGAGGTAAGACAAAATGAATGAAAACTTATTTGCCTCATTCGCTGCACCTATAATAATAGGACTGCCAGTAGTCAAACACAGTATGCCTATGGTTCTCTGTCACCTAAGGAAATGTCTGCTTCTAAGCATAAACATAATTCCATTTATAAACTAATAGAGGTGTTCTTCTAAAACTATATGAGAGAAAACATTCCAAATGTGTCTGAGGGATAAATTTATATTACCTTCATTTCTCTCCATCCACACATTTGTGAATCAAATCCTATCTTTTTTCCACCAAAAGATGAAACAAATATCTAGGTTTTTTTGGACCAATTCTATCACCACTCACTGTCCCAGAAAGACATTCCCTAATCCTCCTATCTTAAATTAGTATCCCTAGTTGCCTCTACCCTTTTTTACAGTATGTTTTAATATTTTTTCACAAATCTTATCACAATGTGAGCTGTTTATTGGTGTGATTGTTTGATGAATCAAACAATTAGGGACTGTCAAACACAAAAACTGCACCAGACAGTATTAAACAGCCAAGGATGACTTTTTTCAGGGAGCTGCTACAGCAGGGTAGAGAGAGTAGAACTCAACTTCCTTAAAACAGAGACAGCAAGCTATTAAAAGTTTGGAGAAAAAGCTCTGGAAGATAGTAAGGGGGTTGATCACTGGGATGGAGAGGGATTTACTGAGGTTGTACTCAGGATGATTCAGTTCCACAGAGAGGGGTGAGAGATTTTCTGAGATTGTGATTAGCACTACTTCAGTTGGCATGTTTTCCTTTATGGAAATTAGGCTATCTGTAGTCTCTAGGGATTAAGAGTGAAGAGGAATATAAGGAACTACCTCTGGATTCAAGGGGAGAAGGGTAAGGAGAAGGGAGAGGTCACGGCAAATTTGATATTTAGAATAGCTAGGATCTGAAGTTGTCTTTTTCCCTTTCTTCCCCTTTATGTGCAGTTGTTATTCTTTGCAGCCCTACAGCTGCAAGATTGGTTTCCAAGAAGTCAGGAGAAGGGAGGGAGCAGTTAGTGGTATCTGAGGAGTAAGGCCAGCAACTAGATCTAGAAAAAGGAAAAACAGACTTTGTCACCACCATTACTGATTTACCAATCAATATATCCCCAATATTTCCCCTAATGCCTCATCTGTGGTAGATACTCAGCAATTTGTGTCAAATGAATGAATAATTGAAAGAAGTTAATAGATTATGAAACTTGTTGAAGGAACATACCTCTGAATATAATGAGAATATTTTTAAACTACAGTTGAGAAGAATTTAAGGAGATGAGCTATTAGAAAGCATTGCAATTTGGTCAGGAAGGATACTCTGGAAAATAGGCTTGTCTTTCTTAACCTCTGATGCAAATAACTAAAACCAAAATTGAAATTGAGGACATTACTATTGATCTTATGGAGAAAAGAGGATTATAAAGTAATATTATGAACATTTGTATAACAATTTATTAGTTAATCTAGATTAAATGGACCTATTTCTAGAAACAAAGAAATACTTCAAAGCATCTCAAGAAAAATAGAAAATCTCAACAGGCCTTTAAGAAGTAAACAGATTGACTCAATAGTCAAAAATGAAAGCCCAAGACAAGTTGGCTTCACTAGTGAATTTTACCAAATACTAAAAGAAGAATTACCAATGCTTCTCAAATTATTCCAAAAATATGAAGAGGAGAAAGCAATCCCTAACTTATTCTATGATACTCAATTTACCCTGTTACCAAAGTCAGGTAAAGATAGCACAGAAAAAGAAAATTTGAGACCAATTATTCTTATAAAAAAAATGCAAAAATCCACAAGATACTGGCAAGCTGAATCTAACAGCATATTAATAGGATTATTCACCATGACCAAAGAGAATTTTTCCCAGAAGTACATTGATAGTTCATCATAAGAAAATCAATCAATGTTAATTGATGTAAATTCTGAAAGACTGGATATTTTTCTCCTAATTTTGGGTACAAGACAAGAATGTCTACTTTCAACAATACTGTTTAACATTGTACAGGAAGATCTAGTAAAAGAAATTGCAAAAGAAAAGGAAATAAAAGGCACCGAAATTTGAAAGGAAGAAATAAAACTATCTCTATTTACAGATGGCATGATCCTATATATAGAAAATCCCAAAGAATTGACAGTAAAATCATCAGTGCTAATAAAGGCATTAAAAAAGATGTGGGGTATATTAGTAACACAAAATTCACTACTGCTTCACTGGCTATTTTTTTTAGCAAGTCATTTTCTGAGAAACTAGTCATCATTTCTTGGATTGGCAATACCATTTTTTTGAATGGGAGAATATGATGAGTAGGTAATGTTTTTCATTACCTTACAGTGATGAACAGAGGACATGGTAAATGTCATAAAAATGATTAAGTTGTACAGTCTAAAATGTAAACCATACTGTAAACCATTGACAATGTTTAGTAGCTCTGTTTCACTATCTGTATAACAGTTATAACAATGCTACCATCTGCATACAAAAAGGTTTTAATATGGGGTGAAGAAATGTGGAGGAGGTTGGGTATAGTAAAGTCTCTTGTATTCTGTGTGTGACATTGCTGTGACCTAAAACTTCTTTGAAACAAAATGAAAAGTAGTGAGAAACTGGGGAATGAGTGGGGGAAGGGGTACAGTACAGATTGGACACACAATATTGCAGTGATAAAAGGAAAAATGTCAAAAAAAATTATTTTTTCCCATTTTTTGAATATTGCAATCCTTTACTTTTATTTTATTTTTACTGTTTTTTTTTTAAGGTTCCATGTATTTTATCTCTTACATTTAAACTTATCATTTATTATTTCATTTTCCTATTAATTGTATTTGGCTATTATATGGGCTTCATCTTTAAAGAAGCTTTGGATCACAGAAGGGTTACAATGGGGGCAGGAGACAATCATTGTTGGGGGGTGTCAGGGATGAGGTTTTCATGGGAGGAAGTTCATCTGAACATATATAAAAGATATTTAAAATTGTTCAAATGATCAAGGGGTGAGGCATGGTCACAGTGGGTGGAGAAATACTCAGTCAATGAGAGAATACTGACTACACAGACTGGAGAGCTCTGCCACATTCTCCAAGGGAGCAGCAACAGTCCCCCAAGTGCAGGGACAGTGTCTAGCTAAGGAGGATGATCCACTGATTCTTGTTATTGTATATTGATGACTAGCCTTATGAGTCTTTGCTCTTGAAATTGAACCTTAGCCTATTTCTATGGCGTGTCTAAGGGATGCTGCCTGAGAGGTTCCTTTTTGCTGAAATGTGGCCTCTAAGCCAAACTCAGCATATGAAAACATTACCTTCCTCCCAGTGTGGGACATGTAATTTTCAAGGAATTACTTACATTAGCCATATTCTTTTAAGTTTATTTTTGCCATATGTTATTTTTATTTCTCTTTTTATATTTTTTGTTTTTCTTACACTCTCCTCCAACTCTCTCTCTCCTGTTTTTTTCCTTTCAACCTGCAGAAACCACTTTAGTATTTCTTGAAGGACAGTTTTCTTATTGGCATACTCTCTTAATTTCTGTTTATCTGTGAACATTTGAACTCTCCCTCATTTTGAATGCTGAAAAGAGAATACTTGGCTGGAAGTTTTTCTTTTACTACCTTAACTATGTCATACCACTGGCTTCTTGCCTCCATGGTTTCAGATCAGAAACCAACACTTAAACTTTTGAGCTTCCCTGGTACATGATAGATCTCATTTCTCTTGCTGCTTTCAGTATTCTCTCTGTTTTGAGCATTGGACAAATTGACAATTATATTTCTTGGAGAAGGCCTGTTAAGATTCATACTGTTTGGAATGTGCTGCACTTCCTGAACATATATTTCCATCTTACTCAATAGAGTTGGGAAATTTTCAGTCATTATGCCCTCCAACACTTCTGTTCCCTTTCCCTCCTCTTCTCCCTCTCAAATGCCTATAACGTGTATGTTTGTGCATTTTGTGTTGTCATTCAAATCCCTAAATCCTTGCTGGATTTTTTCTATCTTTTCTGTTCTATTGTCTTTTTCATTTCAGATGTACTGTCTTCCACATCACTGATTCTTTCCTCTGCCTGATCAAAACTTCTGTTATGTGTTTCCAGTGTATTTTTGATTGCTTGGATTGTGCCAATTCTGACCATCATAACTGTTGTCTTCTTATATAATTTTATGATTTCTTCAATATGTTCTCCCATTGTTTACTTAAAATCCTTAATCTCTTCCTTAATTTCATTAAGTTGATTCAAGATATTTGTTTGGACATCTGTGATTAGTTGTTCCATGTTCTGCAACTCCTCTTGATTTTTAGTTGCCTTCCTGTTTCTTAGTATGGCATGTAATTTTTCTTTATGTCTAGGCATCTGTTTGTTTTCATGTGTTTATTCAGCTGATTAGCTTCTGTCTCTATTCTAAGGTTTTATTTTGTTATTGTTTTATGTGTCATAAGGTTTCACTTTGATATTTTGTTCCTTGTATTCTATTTCCTTGCTGTTGTCTATGCTCCCTTAAAAATTAGGAACAGAGAACAGATAGAAAGAGAAGAAGAAGAATAGTAATAATAATAGTAAAAAGTAGGAGCAGAACCATACAAAACCTAGGTAAATGAATAATTAACATGAGAAAGAAGTACAGAGGAATAAGATTTCAAAGGTGTAGTGGAAACAATGAAATGAGACACAGAATAGAGAAAAATATATAAAATGAACTAAAAGGCCTGAATCATGAGAAGAGAGGAAAGGAAAAAAGAAAAATGAGAAGGAAAAAACAGTAAAAAAGAAAGAAAATAGAGAAAAAAGGGGAGAGATACACAAACAAGAAAAATTGAAGACCAAGCAAAAAGAGGTAGAATGAAAGAACAACAACAGAAAACAGAAGATAGAAAGATGAGGAGAGAAAATAAAGGGCATAAGTTGTGAAAATTGGTAAGCAAAACAAACAAAACAAAAAATAATGAAACAAAGGAAGGGGTAACACAACAAACAAAAAACAATACAGCATTAACTCATTTTAAAAAAGGAGAAAGGAAAAAAAAACAAAACAAAAAGAAATATAGGAAAACAACCTTCCTTCTTAGACCCCTAAGGATCTTCTCAGTCTGCTGGTGTTCATCAATCATTCATCCTGCATCTTGCCCTCTGCAGGTTTTCAACCCTGTTTTAGTGAATAAAATAAGGAAAATGAAAAAAGGAACATTTTTTTAAAAAGCAAATAAGAGATCCTAGAAAAGCTATTTCAAAGAGAATGTCTATATGTTCCCTGTCATAAACTTTTGGCTGAATACCTAATAACCTGGTCAATCAATTCTCTAAAAATTCTGGGAATTGAACCAGGAACCTTGTATATGCAAGTCAGGAATTCTTCCACTGATATAACCTGTCTCTGTAGGTTTATTGGCCTTTCAGAGGTCTATCCACCCCCTTTACCTCAGCAGGTTAGATTCCCTGTAGTTTTCTAGAGTTCTTCTGATTAGGCATATGTCTGTCCTGCCTCCTCTCTGATCTACTTCCTCTCTTTACCTGGGCATCTGGGCATGACAGCATGCCTGAGGCAAAACCCTTCCCTTTTCCCTGTCAAGTTGGTGTACCTTCAGATATTCAAGTGGGCTCAGGTGACCAAATTCACTAAAATGAAATCACTCTCTACACTCCCAGACCCCTATTCTTCCTTAGGAATTCACCCTCACACTGTGTTCTGAGCTGGGAGTAAATGGCTCCACCTATACTATTTTCCCTGAGAGCAGGATATTTTTGCCACTTTCAGCCACAGGGGCAAGCAGCTCATGACTTTTCTTTGGCTTCTTTATCTTTTGAGTACGCACCTAGATGACTCAGAACACCTTTCTGTTCTATATATATCCAAAGCAGCTGGCAGGGAAGAAGACATCTGTTCCCTGTCAGTTATACGTAATTCACCAGGAGTTTTTCCCTTGCTTAATATCTCAGGGATGGGGGAGGAGAGATCTTCCCAGTTGCCTGGAGGTTTAATGACTCATGATTAGCTATTTTGGCTTCTTCATCTCTCTGTCCCTCACTCTCCTGGGTGTTGTGAAGTAGTGCCCTGGTCTGCTGTACCCCAAAGCAGGTCCCCAAAGCAGCCTTTTGCTTTTTATCCATAGTTTTAGTGAGACCTGAGCCTTATCTGCCTGACCCAATGGCCATGTTCCCACATTTCTGTTAGTAGGCTTTGAAGTCAGGTTGCATGTTTCCTCCTATTTGCATATTCTTTTTCATGAGTTTTTTGGCCCTTTGATTCAGGTTTGCCTTCCAAATATATCTGACAATTGGCTACTCTATTTCTGTAAAAACTGCTGTTTGAATTTTTAGTGATTGCATTGATTGTAAATCAATTTGGATAGAATAGACATCTTAATTATGTTTAGTCTTATGATCCATGAACATGGAATATTCTTCCATTAATTTAAGTCCTCTTTGATTTCTTAAAGCAATAGTTTGTATTTTTCTTTGTATAAGTCCCTTACATTCCTTGTTAACTTTATTCCTAGATATTTGGCCTTTTTTTTGCTATTTAAAAGAATTTTTTTTTCTTGATTAAATCTCCAGGTTGAGCCATAAAATGTAAAGAAATGTTACTGATTTTTGCGTGTTGATTTTATATCCTGTCACTTTACTAAACTTGTTTATCAACCCTAGTAGTTTTGTTGCAGATTTTACAGTACCTTTTATGTATGGGATTATGTCATCTTAAAATAGCACAATTTTTACTTCTTTCTTTCCAATTTGGATGCATTTTATTGCTTTTTCTTGCATAAGTGCTCTAGCAAGAACTTCTAACACAATGTTGAATATGAATGGCGACAGTAGCCATCCTTGTCTTCTTCCAGATCTTAGAAGAAAAGTCTTTAGAATTTCACCATTGAATATGATGACATGTGGGATTTTAATATATGCACTTTATAATGTTGAGCGAGTTTCCTTCTATCCCTTTCTTTTGAAGTGTTTTTATCTAGAAAAGATGCTGTATTTTATCAAATGCTTTTTCTCTTTCAATAGAGATGATCATGATTTTTTCCCTTTGATCTATTAATGTGATGTATTACATTGATTGAATTTCTTATGTTTAACCATCATTGCATTCCTGGGATAAAATCTAATTATCATAGTATATACTTTTGGAAATTTTTTGATTCAAAATGCAAGTAATTTGCTGAGGATTTTTGCATCTAAGATCATTAGAAAATTATGGAATAATTTTCTTTTCTTGTAGTATCCTTATAGGGCTTTGGTTTTAGGGCAATGTTGGCATCATGGAATGACTTGAACAATTTTCTCTCATTCAATTTTTGGGCTGTTTTTGAGAAGTGCTGTCATTAGTTCTTTTCAGACTAAATTTTAAAACTCACCTATGGAGACTGAACATTTCTTGGTGAGTAGGTTTCTGATGACTAATTCAAACTCATTATTTGTGATTGGTTTTTGAATTCTTCTATTTATTCTTTTATCAATGTATGTTGCTCATGTATTTCTTAAAATTCATCTATTATATCTAAGGTTGCAACTTGTTTGCATACAATTTTTCATAGTATCCTCTTATGATACTCTTTATTCCTGTGGGGTCAGTGGTTATGTCCCCTCATTTATTTCTGATTTTTTTATTTGAGGTCTCTCTTTTTTTCTTTGTTAGTCTAGATAAGCATTTGACCATTTTATTAATCTTAAAAGTCAGCTTTTGTCTTTGTTAATTCTCTTTATTGTTTTTTTTCTCTCAAAGTCATTTAATTCTAGTCTAATCTCTGTTATTTGTTCTTTTTTTCCTACTTCCTTCAAGTGTACAGTTAGGTCTGACTTTAGCTCTTTCTTATTTATTAATGTAGGCATTTAGGGCTATTAATTTCACTCACAGCACAACTTTCACTTCATCCCATATGTTTTGATATGTTGTGTTCTCATTTTAATTCACATCAAGATATTTACTGATTTCTTGTGAAATTTCCTCCTTGATCCACTGATTGTTTAAGGGTATGTTCCCTTCCACATATTTTTCACTGTTTTGTTTCTTGATCCTTTATTGATTTCTAACTTCTTCCCTTTTTGGGCAGAGCAAGGGATTTGTATTATTTAAAAATTTCTAAATTTGTTGAGACATGTTCTATGACATTTGGTCTATCCTCGAGAATTATTCATTAAGAGTCAAGAAGAATGTATAGCTTCATGTTTGGGGATGTAATGTTTTGTATATGTGCAATAGCTCTAATTCCTCTAGCATATTATTCAAGTTCTCTGTTTCTTTAATGTTCTTTTGTCAAAATATTCTGTCTATTGCTGATAGTTGTATGTTAAATGCTGCCACTATGATAGTGGAAGAGTATTTCTCCCCTTAGTTTTCCTACTGTTTGCCCATGTAATTTGGACATCCCTGATTAGGTACATAAATGTTTATGATGGTTCTTTCTTCTTGGTAGATTACCCCTTTCATTATTGTATGATGTCCTTCTTTCTTTTTCAATGGTTTTTTGTGATTGCCTGTGTGGAAAATCATTTTCCAACTTTTCACTTGCAGACTATTTGTGTCTCTCATTCTTAGGTGAGTCTCTTGTAGATAACATATAGATGCGTTATATTTTCTTATCCATTCTGCCAATCTGTGTCTCTTAATTGGGGAGTTTAATCCATCAATATTCAATATTTTCTAAGCCTTATATGTCTCATATTTTACTTTTGTTTCTCTTTTTACTCTTTTATCTACTCTTATTAAAAGAAATTTTCCATGATACACTCTCATCCATGCCTCTGTCCTGTCTTTTCCTTTCAACATACAAAACTCCTTTTAATATTTTTTGATGGGCAGGACTCTTGCTGACAAATTCTTTTAATTTTCTGTTTATGTGCATATATTTTGATCTCTCCTTCATATTTGTAAGTCAATTTTGCTATTTACACAATTCTTCACTGGCAGTTCTTTTCCTTCAGCACCTTTACTATGCTATACAACTGCCTTCTTGCCTCTATGGTTTCAGATGAGAAATTATCAGTTAATCTTATTCAGAGTCCCTTATATCTGATGGAGCTCTTTTCTCTTCCTGCTTTTAGAGTTCTCTCTGTATCTTTTGTGTTTGACAATCTGATTATATGTGTCTCAGAGTCAATCTGCTAGGATTCCTTCTGTTTGGAATACACTGCTCTTTCTGGACATGTACTGCCATGTCCCTCATGAGTTGGGAAATTATCAATGATTACTACCTTCAAAAGCTCCTCTGCCTTGTTTCCCTTTTTTTCTCTCTGTGGTACACTCATAATTCATATGCTTGCATGTTTCATGCTGTTATTCAATTCCCTGTGTTCCTGTTGAAATATTTCCATATTTTGTCTATCTGTTCTGCTATCTGTTTCATTTCATATGTCTTACCATTGTTGCTAATTCATTCCTCTGCTTGTTGAAAAACATGAATACAAATACAGTAGAGAGAAGGAAAAAGAACAGCAGCTATGTACAGGAAGGGAATAATAGATAAATTAAAAGTTGAGTGTCGTTTGTTTTTTTGAGTATTTTTATTATTGTTGGAATAATGAAAGTAATCTAAGAATGATTGAAGTTATGAATGCACAAATATGTGATTACACTGAATAATATTGTTTGTATACTTTGGATGAATATATGATTTTTGATATGTATTGTGTCAGTTTGATATTATTTATAAATAATAGTGGATGAAACCCACTTGGTCATGGTGTATAATTCCTTTGATGTGTTGTTGAATATGATTAGAAAGTACTTTATTGAGTATTTTAGCATCTAGTTTCATTAGAGAGATTCATCTGTAATTTTCATTACTTTTGCCTTTTTTTGCTTTGATCTTAAGGTAATGTTGGCATCATAGAATTGGTTGTGCAATGTTCCTTCTACTTCTATTTTTTGGAAGAATTTAAGCAGAACTGGGGTTAGTTCTTTCCAAAATATTTGGTAGAATACACCTGTGAAGCCATCTGGTCATGGGCTCTTCTTTTTTAGGAGGTTTTTGATGACTGATTTTATCTCTGTACTTGTGATTGGTCTGTTGAGTTCATCAATTTCTTGTTTCATCAATGTAGGCTACTTGGGAGTTTCTAGGAATTTGCCCCTTTCCTCTAAATTATCTTTCTTGTTGGCATATAATTTTTTAAAGCATCCTCTTATGGTACTCTTATTGGCATACAATTTTTTAAAAAGTATCCTCTTATGGTACTCCTTATTTCTGTGGGGCCAGTGGTGATATCCCCTTCCTTATTTCTACTTTTATGTATTTGTATTTTCTTTTTTTTCTTTGTTAGTCTAGGTAAGGGTTTGTCAATTTTATTGATCTTCTCAAAGAACCAGCTTTTGGTTTTGTTTGTTTTTTCTAGTGCTTTCTTATTTTCAATTTCATTTAGTTCTTCTGTAATCTTTGTTATTTCCTTCTTTCTATTTCCTTTGGGGTTAGTTTGGTTTTGTTTTTCTAATTCCTTCAAGTGTTCAGTTAGGTCTTCAATTTTATTTTTTTCTTTTATATATATATATTTATGGCTATGAATTTCCCTCTCAGTTGACATTTTCATTCATTGCAAGGTAGTTACTGATTTCTTTTCAAATTTCCTCCTTGACCCACTGTTTGTCTAAGTGTGTGTTGTTTAACTTCCATATCTTTTTGCTTAATCTGGTTCTCTGGCCCTTACTGATTTTGAGTTTCATTCCATTGTCATCAGAGAAATTCCTTTGATCTCAATCTTTCTTAATTCATAGAGCATTTTTCTATGGCCTCATATGTGGTCTATCTTGGAGAATGATCCATGTGCAAGAATGCATATCCTGCTGAATGCATATCCTGCTGAATTTGGATGTAGTGTTCTGTAAATGTCTATTAGGTCCAGATCTTCTAACGTATTATTCAAAGTATTTGTTTCTTTATTCATTCACTGCCAAGATGTTCTGTCTAATGGTGATAATGGTGTATTATAGTCCCCCACTATCATTGTAGAGGCATCTATTTCTCATCTTAGTTTTTCCAGTGTTTGCCCCGTGTATTTTAAGGCACCCTGGTTAGTTGCATAAATGTTTATGATTGTTCTTTCTTCTTGAAAGACTACCCCTTTTACTAATATATAGTGTCTGTCTTTGTCTCTTACAATGGTTTTGCATTTAAAGTCTATTATGTGTGATATTAGTAGAGTTATTCCCTTTTTTTTTTTTTTGGTTATTTGTTGCAAAATTGTTATCAAACCATTCACTTTCAGGCTCCTTGAATCCCTGGGTCTAAGGTGGGTTTCTTGTAGACAACATATAGATGGCTAATATTTTGTTATCCATTTTGCCAATCTGTGTCTCTTGACTGGTGAACTTATTCTATTAATATTCAGTGTTATTACTTTCAAGGAATTACTTATATTAGTCATATTTTCTTTGGGTTTATGTATGTCATATGTTGTTTTTATTTCACTTTTTATTTTTTTTGGTTGTTCTTACAGTGTCCTCCAACAGTGTCTCTCCTGTGTTTTCCTTTCAACCTTCAGAATTCCCTCCACTATTTCTTGAAGGGCAGGTTTCTTATTGGCATACTCATAATTTCCATTTATCTATGAATATTCTGAAATCTCCATCAGTTTTTAATGCCAGCTTTCCTGGATAGAGAGATCTTTGCTGGAATTTTTTTTTTCTTTTAGTACGTTAACTATGCCATACCACTGCCGCCTTGCCTTCATGGCTTCAGATGAGAAATCAGCACTTAATCTAATTGAACTTCCATTGTTAGTAATGGTTTTCTTTTCTCTTGCTGCTTTCATTATTTTCTCTTTGTCTTGAGAATTGGACAGTTTGACAAGTATATGTCTTGGAGTAGGCCTGTTGGGTTTTATACTGTGTGGGGTGCACTGCCCTTCCTGGATATGTACATCCCTCTCCCTCAATAAGGTTGGGAAATTTTCAGCCATTTTTTCTTCCAACACTCCTTCTGTCTCCTTTCCCTTTTCTTCTCACTCTGGGATTCCTATAATGCATAAGTTTGCTTTTCTGTGTTGTCATTCAAATCCCTAAGTCCCTGCTGGATTTTTTTAAACTATCTGTTCTACTATCTGTTTGATTTCATATGTACTGTATTCCACAACACTAATTCTTTCTTCTGTCTGTTCAAATATGCTGTTATGTGCTTTTGGTGTCTTTTTTAATGCCTTGGATTGTGCCATTTATCACAATCATATCCGTTATATTTTTATGTATGTTTACAATTTCTTCAGTACCTTCTCCCCAGTGTCTTCTTAATATCCATAATCTCTTCCTTCACTTCATTAAGTTGATCCATGATATTTGTTTGGATGGCTTTGATTATTTGTTCAATATTCTGCATCTCATCCTCGTTTTCAGTTTGTTCATTGGACTGGAACATGTCTTCCAGTTTTTTAATGTAGTTTGTAGTTTTTTTGTTGCTGTCTGGTCATCTTCTTATCTTGATGTGTTTATTCAGTTGATTAGCTCCTCTCTCTACTCTTGGGTTTTATTTAGTTGCTAATTGTCTGTGTGTGTTAAGTTTGCTCATTGACACTGTTCCTCTTATTCTATTTCCTTGCTGTTCTCTATGTTCTCTTGAAGGAAAAAGTTTAGGGCCAGAGAAAGCAAAAGAGGTAAGAAAAGCAAAGGGATAATAGTATTAAAATAGTAGAAGAAGAGGGAACATATAAGACCTTGGAAAATGAATATTTAACTCATGTAAACAGTGTACAGTAATACGAATAATAAAGTTGCACACCAACAATGAAATGGGAAACTGAATAGAGAAAAATATATAGAATGAATTTAAAAGGGCAGAATAGCGAGGAGAGAGGGAAGAGAAAAGATAAAAAGAAAGAAGTGGCTAAAAGAAAAAACAGGATAGATGTGATAGAAATAACAACCAGAAAGACTGAGGACTAAACATAGAGAGGTAGAATGTAAGAACAACAACAGAAAATGGAAGATAGAAAGATGAAGGAAGGAAAATAGATAGCATTGGTATACAAAATTGATATACAGAAAAAAGGAGAAATCAAGGAAAAGGAAACATAGCAAATGAGAAACAAGCCAGCAGCCCCTTGACCTATTTATCTCTTTGTCCAGCTCCTTACAGATCAATGCCCTGAAGCCTCCTGCCTTGTACGTTCCCAAAACAGCTAACTCTGGCAGGATATTGCCATCACTCAGCATTTTTTTGTGAAAGTGATGCTGAGTGCTCTTTTAAACTGATGTTGTCCTGCCACTTTTCTCTTGCTCTATTTTCAAGTTCACTGTTTTATTCTAAACTGACTACCACATCATTAATACCAATCCATGTGATTTTAGACTCACATAATTGAAATTTTTATTTCTAATAGCTCCTATTGAATATTTTATAGCCTCCATAACTCTACTTTTCAAACATATGGCTAATAGTTTTAATCCCACTTTTAAATTATTTTACGCTTAATTGTAACTTTCACCTCAATTTTTATTTAGTTACTGATACATCTTTTCATCAAGTGTTGGATTTTTCCCATTTTTGTTACCTTATAATCATTGTTTGGGTGCTAGATATTGTGAGTTTTGCTTTCTTGTGGTGGTATTTTGTATTCCTATAAACACATTAAAGTTTTGTTCCAATTCAAAGTTCAGTTATGTGGAAATGCTTTGACATTTCCATGTCCTTTTTTAGTTTTGAATAACATTAATAAACCATATCAGTTTTTATTGTAAAGCTAAATTTTTTCAACTACTAAAGCAATCCCTTGGCCTTTCACAGATTTCTCATGTGTGTATAGAACAGTATGAAGTGTAAAGGGCAATCTGCTTAAAATCTCCAAGGTTATTTTTCTGTTAACCTAACTCCACTGTTGTACTTTACCCTGTAAACTCTACACAACTTGGTATTCACAGAACCTCTGCTCTATATTCCCAATTCCTCCATCTCCTCAACTCCACCTTGGTTTTTCTGTGCAGTTGTGCCTGACATCATGATAATCCAAGAATTCTTATGTTCCAATTTGGCCTGTCAATTTCACTTTCATCAAAATTGATCTTTCAATATCTTAGTTCAAAATGCAGAATTATTGATCTCAATTTAAGAATAAAAACTTTAGCCACATGTCTTCATTGTCAGGGCTATTATATCAATTTACCTCAGAAATATTTGGCTTAAATGACAGAAATTCACTATCTCACATTTTTTAGGTTTGGAGTCCAAAATCAAGGCATTGGCAAGCCATGGTTTTTTTTGCAGCATTTTGGTGCCTGTTCAAACTCTGCCTTGATAACATGTGAATCTATGTTTATATATCTCCTCCTCTGACATAACCCTGTGGCCAGTTTTCCTTTGATTAGAAGGACTCTGGTCATACTGGATTAAGATTTATGTTTTTTAGTTTAGACTCATCTTAATAGAATCTTTGACAATCTCTTTTACAAATGAGTTCACAACTAGAACTCTGAGGGTTTGGACTTCAACATGCATTTGTGGTGACATAAATCAGTCTACAAACTACTAAAAGGAAAATTTATGCCACTTTCTCTTATACAAGTCCTCCTAACTTCAGACTTTATACAAACAGTGAAAAGGGGAAAAATCCACATGATATGAATTAAATTTCACAAGTACAGTGACAATGCCACTAGCTACAAAGCATCTCCCCAATTCAGTACATGAAATTGGACAGAGACTGGTTTTAAACAACAAAATATCAGATATAATATTGTCCTGTTTAAGATAGAACATGTGCAATATTAGGGGGAAATCTTCTGCTTACATCTGTAGAGAACATTACTTGTTCTTTAATATTACTAAATGAACTAGGAAATGAATTTTTAAAATCAAGAGATTAAGTAAATTTCCTTAAAAGGCTATATCTGATTCTTTTTGTTCTTTCTATTTGAAATTGAATTTTTATCTTGATCTTAATTGAGAATGGTTGACCCTGGATTACATAGAAATGGAATACAAACAATCCCTGATCTTAATTATTCTCACATTGCTTGTTTCTGTTCCAGTGTTCCAAAATATTTGTAAATGCTTTGTACAGCTATTGGCTCATCCAAATCATCATCCAAAATTAATAGAGGAAAACCTGCCACTTACAGATATTTAAATGACAATAACAGGAAACTTGATATACAATGATATATAAAGGAGTTGTGAATATCTTAATTGACCACTTCTACAAATAGGAAAAATCTACATTTTAGCTTTGACTGGAGAATAACCACAAGGTGGCAATGAGAGCTGAGAATTCTCACATCATTATATCTGTGTGTTTCAATAAATTCCCTCACAAAAGATAAAGACTGCAGACAATAAATAACTTCACTGTTGCTTTAGGAAATTAAATGTTCCAATATATCTGGGAAAATATTTGTTCATCTCAGCAAGCAGCTAAGAAGACAAGAATTAGCTCATCAGGACTTATCCCATTACACTTAAGGCCTTATCTCAAGATATTTGTTTCACTGTGTCCCCAATTTTTAAGCTATTTTGTAGTGAACCTTGCCTGATCATGAACAGTTGACATTTAAATTCTTGTCTTAAATTATTTCACCTCAGAACCCAAATCTTTATATATATTCTTTCTAAATTTCTCCTTCTGAATGTTATTAAATGTGATGTTCTCTCTTGATGCAATAATTTTAATAAAAATTAATGTTTGCTAATGTTTTGTATGGTGGTCTCTCAGCAATAAATTTGCATATATTTTAATATTGTCAGAAAAAGAACAAAGGAAAGGAGGCTTTCTTCTGCAGGTGAAACAATTGCTCAAAAAGTGTTATCTTAAAAATTGTACCACTACAGGGCAAGAATCAGATGAAGAAGAACTGAGAAAATCTGATCTTTCAAACAAGGTCTATGATAAAGGCTTAGAAAAATTTGAACCAAGAATCAAAGAAGAGTCTTATGACAAAGCCAATTGACAATATAACCCTGGACATATGGGAGAAATTAACCTTCTAATTTAACTCATCAAACAATCAGATGGCTAGACATCAATAAAAAATTGCAAACCACACTAAGAAACAGGAAAATATAGATCAATCAAAGGATGGTGTAAACTATAAAGGAGAGGCAACATTTTGATAAACTAACCAAAGAAGTTCAAACAAATCTAAATAAATTCAAGGAGAAGGAGGGAAATATGGATAAAGAGCTAAAGGATATTAAGAAAATGTGTGAGCATAAAGAAGAATTTGATAGTATAAAAAAACAAAGAAATAATGGTGATGAAATTCACAATAGTGAGATTAAAATTCCACAAAAGGCATACAAGAGCAGATTTGAAAAGGCATAATAAAGAATAACAAAATATAAGACAGAATAAGCTAGATTAATTGGTAGGACAGATAAAGAAAAGATAGGACAAATTGAGCAGTTTCTCAGGGATTTGAGTGGCAGTACTTAGTACACAAATATACACCTCATGGTTGCCCAAGAAGTAGAAAAGAGAAAGGAGCAGAAAGAATATCCTTAGAAATAATACCTGAAAATTTCCCAACTTCTGGAAAGATATAAATATACATGTCCAAGAAGTGCAACATACTCCAAACAGAATAAATCATAATTGACCTCCTCAGAGACACATACTAATCAGAATATGAAATACCCAAAACAAAGAGAGAAGTGAAAGCAGCAAAAGAAGTTGATTTGTCACATACAAGTGATCCTCAAAAAATGAAGTGCTGATTTCTTATCAGAAACCATGGAGACAATAATGTAGTGGTATGATGTATTTAAAAGGCACAAAAAGAGAAAAACTGACAGCCCAAAATTCTGTATCCAACAAAACTGTCCTTCAAAAATGAGGGAGAGTTAAAAATATTCACAAATAAACATACATTAGTACAGTTCATCAATAAATGACCTTCTGTGCTAGAATTACTAAAAGTAGATCTGCATGTTGAAAGGAAAAGAAAGGAGAGAATGGTTTGGAGTAATGCAAAGAAATGAAGATATTTCTTGTTATTAAAATGATCGGTACAAAATAAAGCAAAAACCTTAATATACAACTCTATTTTTTAAAATTCCTATAAGAGTCATCCTGCAATTGAACAAGAGAAAGACATATTTTCTGATAATGGGCATGCAAAATATAAGTTCATAAATAGGAACAGAACAAAATAAAGAGGGGAAACAGAGGCACATGGGAGCAGAGAATGTGTATGTTATTGAAAGGAAATTGGTATTTTTAAAATTAGTATTTTATTGATGTATGTTTTGTAATATAAAGCCTAGATTAAACACAAAGAAATTATTTTAAAAATATATGAATAAATGAGAAATGGATCAGTCAGATAAATCACAAAAGAACAACTGCACAGAAAAGGAAATTGCAATAAAGAAAAAGAGAGGAAAAGAGATATTTCATAAACAAAGGAGAAAAATGGCTGATATAAATACTGCCTTTTCAGCACTAACACTAAATGTTAATGTCTTAAACTCCTCAATCAAAAGGTGCAGATTGGCAGAATGGATGCAAAAGACATAAGCCAACTATATGCTGTTTACAGAATAATCATCCCAGACATATAGACACTATTAGGTTGAAAATGAAAGGTTAAGAAAAGATATTCCATGCAAAGTGTAGCCAAAAAAGAGCTAAGATAACTATACTAATATCACACAAAATAGATTTTAAGAGAAGATCTGTTATAAGAGATAAAGAAGAACACTATTATTAATCTCACCCTCAAGGTAAACAACCTTGATGAAACCCATGTCTCACTGCATCCAACTAGGATAGGAACAGACATTTTCCTCCCTGGGAAAAGAAAATATATGATGGAGAGTGGAGAGCAATTTCTCTGCAGTGAATATGGTCAGCAGAGACTATTTTGAATACCAGATCTGGCCAGATCATTGGAAAGGGCAAGTGGAGTTTGAAAGAGACACCTCTGGAAAGATTCATTGAAGAGGACCATCTGTTGGCAAGTCTGGAAACAGCAAGGAGGAAAAAAAACTTTTAGAAGCCTCTTAGTCCAAGCTCTTTGGAGAGGCGCTGACACCATAGTGAGTCCCCGGCCCTATTTTGATAACTTAAGTGGGGCAATATTAAAGACATAGAATAAGATGAACCAAAACTCAAAGAAGAGCCATGAAACAAAGCCACTATGCAAGAAAGAATTTGACCATCAGAGTAAATTCACTATTCAAGAAGCCTAGACATCAGCAAAAAATTACAAGCCATTCTAATAAACAGGAAGTGATTGCTCAGCCAAAGAAACAAATAAAAAATCCTGATGAGACACAGGATTTAAGAAAACTCATCAATCTTAATCATACAAATGTTCTAAATCAATTCAAGGAACTGAAGGAAAATATGATTAAAGAGCTAAATGATATTAAGAAGAAACTGGGTGAGCAGGAAGAACAATTTGAAAGTCTTCAAAGAAACATAAGAAAGCTTATGGGAATGAAAGACGTAATGGATGAATTTGTAACACTGATATAAAGGTAGTGCTTTCCAGAGATTCTGAGGGGAAGGAGAGGGACAAATAGGTGGAACACAGAGTATTTTAAAGCATTGGAAATAAATCACAATGTAAACTCTAGACATTGTTTGGTAGCAGTGCTTCAATATTTATTCATCAATTGTACCATATGTACCACACTATTCTATTATGTTATTAATAAGGGAAGGTGTGGGACAAATGTACATCAACAAGCTAGAAAATGTAAGCTAAGTGGAAAAATTCCTAGAAAGACATTTACAACCTACACTGACTCTAGAAGAAATGGAAGACCTCAACAAGCCAATCATAAGTAAAGAAACAGTCATTTAAAAAAAAAAACTGCCAAAAATAAAAAGCCCAAGACTAGATGGCTTCACAGGTGAAATTTAACAATCATTCAATGATAATCTAATAGAAATATTGCTCAAATTCTTCCAAAATATTAAACAGGAAGTAATGCTAATAAACTCATTCTCTGAAGCCATCACCCTAATACCAAAATCAGACACAAAAAAATGAAAAAAGAGAAAATTACAGTTCAATTCCTCAAATTCAAATTAATATAGATGCAAACATCTTCAAAAAAATTCTTGAAAACTCAATCTAACAGTACATTAAAATATTATGCACCACAATCAAGTGGGTTTTATTACAGGTAGGCAAGCATGGTTTAACACAATAAAATCAATTAGTGTAATAAATTAAAAATTAATCAAAGAGGAAAAATCACATGATCCTCTCAATTAATGCATAAAAGGCATTTGACAAAATACACCATCATTTATTGATAAAAAACATTCCAAAAGATAGAAATAGAAGGAAAATTTCTCAATATGATAGAGTCATATGGAAAACCCTCAGCTAGTATTGTACACAATGGTGAAAGATGGAAATCTTTCCCGCTAAGATCAGGAAAACCTCAAGGATACCCTTGTCACAAATGTTATTCAGTATTATGCTAGAAGTTCTAAATAGAGTACTTAGGTAAGATAAAGAAATAAAAGACACCCAAATAAGAAAAGGAAAATTAACTTTTGCTATTCACTAATTATATGATCCTATATATAGAAAAGCCCTGAAAACCCACAACAAAGCTACTAAATCTATTAAACAAATTCAGCCAATTGGCAGGACACAAGATTAATACCAATAAACCAGCAGCTTTTCTATAAACTAATGTGCAATCTGAGGAGGAAGTCAGAAAAAAATCCATCTATAATCACAAATAAAAGAATGAAACATGTCGGAATAAACTTAGATAAGAAAAAAAGGAGATGTATTCAAAAAACTACAAAACATTGCTAAAGGAAATGAAAGAAGACTGAAATAAATGGAAAGATACTCTGTGTTCATGGATTAGAAGACAAAATATCACTAAGATGTCAATTCTACTCATCGTGCTTTACAGATTCAATACAATCCCAATAAACATCACCTAGACTTTTTTGCATGAATGGAAAAGCTACTTATCAATTTTATTTGGGAGTTTAAGGGACCTTGAATAGCCACAATGTCTTCAAAGTGTAGAATGTACTTGAAAGACATCCACTTCATGACTTTAAAGAATATTGCTTAGCCGCAATGGTAAAAACAGCATGGAACTGCTGTCCCTTTTAGTCCAGGATGACACTGGTTTTGTTCATACAGCTCTCACAAAGAACTTGTTTGTTTAACATGCAGGAAGCTGGGGTTCAAGCCATTAGACAGTAAAACTTTCCACAGATCTTTCCTAGATAACTGCATTTTCAATCCTGACTTACAAGTTCCATGTTTAATTAAGCTCTCAAATGGAGGACTATCCTCTGGAGGCTTGATTTCCAGAGGCTTGGAATTTCCAGAATCAGTTTCTAGTTTCTTTGTGCTCAACAATTCAGTTCTCAGCTTATCTCTTTCATCTAGCACTTTACTATAAGCTGCAATGAGAAGCCAAGCCACATTCTCTGAATTTACTTTGGAAAGTTCTTCAACTAAATGCTGAGGCCATTTTCAAATTCTGCCTTCCATAAGACATCAGGAGTTAATCTTGCTAAGTTCTCTGCTACTTTAAAACTCAGGCCACTTTTCCTCAAGATTCTAATAATAGTTTCATCACTTACTTCTAAATTCTCCTAAAAAGCCTCTTTAGCATCCATATTCCTACCAACAGTCTCTGCAAATCACTCTAGGACTCTTCTATCAAGCATCTCACAATTATTTCCTTCTAAGTCCTAATCAAAAATAACTTTAGGTTCCATATTACTACCCAAAGTCTCTTCAAAGCAATCTTGGCTTTTTCCATCAAGCATCTCACACTTCCTCCAGGAATATCCCTTATCCATTTATATTTTGGTAATTACAAAAGCACCACCCCACTCTCCAGTACCAAATTCTATATTAGCCATCCAAAAGGGGTGCTGATGCAAAGTACTAGGAATGTGTTGGTTTTAATAAAGGATATATATTTGGGGTAGAAGTTTAAAGTCACAAGGCCCTAAAGAGTTCAGCACAAAGTCATTTTCTCAACCAAGGTCACTTACCGCATCTTGAAGCAAGATGGCAGGTGATGTTTGTGAGGGATCAGCTTACCTTCTTCCTCTTAAGGCATAATGGTCCCAGCTCCTTCCAATCTTAGCTGTAGGCTGACATAAGGCTAATCTCTCATCCTGGGTCTCCTTTCTTTCTGGTCTCTCCTGCTCTGTTCACTTCATAATATCAGCTGTAAACTATTAGTCTCATCTAACTTCCCAGCTGCAGGATCCTCTGTGTATCTTCCCTGTGTATCTACTTCTCTGTGTTCTTAATTGAGTCTCTGATTATATAGCCTATGATTGAGGCTGGAGACTCAAACTTGCATGCCCTAATGACTTGGTCTAATGAAAGACCTAATCTTAACATAATTTATTCAAGTCATCTCAGCTGAATGTAATGCAATCAATGGGTATCACACCCAGAGGACAGACCAGTTTTCAAACATAACCAATATTTCTTTTTGGAATTCATAAATATTACCAAACTGCCACAGCTATGTATTCATAAATATAAAACTGTCATGACATCTTTTCAATGAATCTTTCAAATAATATTTTAAATGGGAAAGGTAAATATATCTATTTTTATTAGGGAATTTATCTCCAAATTAGGTTGGAAAAAACAAGGAAGTAAATTGTTTTTATGTAAAACATATAATAACATGTATTTAATTTATTTTGCTGCTATTATTTAAAATTGTGATATTTTTCACACATTACTGGCTTCATAATGCATTTTTACAATTACAAATATGGATAATGGATAAATGTATACTCATACGTGTGGAGTAATGTGTCATTTCACTGCAAATAGTCTGTAATAAACAATTTGCATGCAACATAATAGTTTGCAAACCATTATATTATATCAATTAATGATCACACTGGCACACTCTGATAATAACTATATTAGAATTAAGAATAGTAGTAGTTGTATTAGTCAGTCAAAAGGGTGCTGATGCAAAGTACCAGAATTCTGTTGGCTTTTATAAAGAGTATTTATTTAGGGTAGAAACTTACAGTTACAAGGCCCTAAAGAGTCCATCTCAAGGTAAGATAAGAGGTACTTCCTCACCAAAATCTGTTGCCACAGGTTGAAGCAAGATGGCCGGCAATGTCTGCAAGGGTTCAGCCTTCATCTTTTGTCTTAAGGTTCTGTGGGTCCAGTTTCTTCTGGTCACAGCTGTAGGCTGGCATAGGACTTGTCTCTATTCCCAGGGCTCATTTCATTCCAGTCTCAGCTGCTCTGTTCTCTTCACAAGGTAAGCTGTAAAGAATCAGATGAATGGCTCATCTCTCTTCCTGGGGCCTCTGCCAAGTCTATGGAGCTGTCTCTCTTCATCTGTGTAACTTTGCTGTGTATCTCCTTGATTGACTGTCCATATAATTAGCCTACAAAGGGGGCAGGAACTCAAATGGAGTCAACCTGATGACATGGTAAAATCAAAGTCCTAGTCTTGATATGATTAATCAAAATTATATCAGCTGCATCTAATACTATCAAAGGGTATCATGTCCAGACAGACATGGTCCCTTGGGGCTAAGAAGGAAGCCTGTTTTCTGTGGGTTGTTTTTTGTTTTCTTTATCCATTGTTTTTTCCTCTTTTTTCCTTTTCCTTTTTTTGGTATTAATTTCTTTATTTCTTTTCTTTCCTTTATTTTTCCCTCTTCTATTGCTTTTTTCTTCATTCCACATTTTTTA
Organism: Cabassous unicinctus; assembly: GCA_029593785.1. Classification (NCBI taxonomy): domain Eukaryota; kingdom Metazoa; phylum Chordata; class Mammalia; order Cingulata; family Chlamyphoridae; genus Cabassous; species Cabassous unicinctus. The sequence continues at coordinate 28,850 of JAQZBX010014566.1, forward strand.
TTTGGTCTTCATATTTTTTCTTTTTCTCATCTTTCCCATCTTTTATTTTATTCTATTTTTTTTGCTTCATTTTTTATCCACCTTTTATTCTTATTCCTTCACATACTTTATAATTTTTTACTCTTATTACTTATTTTCCTGGCTCTTCTGTGGTTCCTTTTCTATCTTTTGTAAATATTACTACATTTTTCCCTCTTCTTCTCTATTTCCTCTTTATTGGTCTCAATATTCTTTCAAGGGAATGAAAACAACTGCAATGATATAGAATAAACAGAACCAAGTGTCAAAAAGAAATCTTAAACTCCCAAACAAATAAAATCATACAATTGAAAGAGAAGCTAACTATCTGAATCAGCCCATCAAGGTAAACAGATGCCTAGACACCAACAAAAATTTCAAGTAACACTAAGAAACAGGAAGAGATGGTCCATTCTAATGAACAATCTTAAAAAACAGGGGAAGATGCAGAATGTGGTACAATTTATCAAGGATGAACAAAGAAAGAGCCCATGAATCAAATTAATGAAGTGAAGGAAGAGACAAAGGATATTAAAAGGACACTTGGGAACATAATGAAGAAATCATAAATATAGATAAAAATATAACAGATATGATGTAAATGAATGAAACAATGCAAAAAATAAAAAATATGCTGCTAAACTTTCAGGAAAATTGCCTCAAGGTAGGTAGGCAGACCCCATCTCTCTCACAAAAAATATAATGGATAAAGGGCAAAAACCTGTTTGAGAGAAATGCTTTGGAGATTTATAAAATGGGAAAGTGCTGTGCATCATCCAGCAGGGAACTAGACAGATAAGAAACTGAAACCAAGGGAAAGGCATGAGTTATTTGCCTGTGTCTGTAAATGGCACCTAAACACCAACCTCAACGCCTACAGCCTTGGTAAAGCCTTTGGCTCACTGCAGTGAACTGAGTGGGACAGATTTTTTTAAATTTAGGTTTTCTTGGTTCCCTGAGAGGAAGAATGGTCTTGTGGATCATGGAGAGTGGTTTCTTTTTAGTGAGTATAGCCAGCTGAGCCTCCTTTGAATCTCACAAAGGACCCTGACTAGTACTGAGGAAGCCAAAGGGAAAGGGGAGAGGTGATTTGATCAGGCAGGCTGTCACACCCACCCACCCTGGGAGAGAGAAGAAATAGCTTGAAGAGGGGGTGGAGACAGGCACCTAACCAGCCTTGCTCTGCCAAACTATTAGAAGCCTAACCCACCTGAAGAAAAGGTGCAGATGGAGCCAGATAAGCTTTCTGAAGGCTATTTAAGATCTGGAGCTGGTGTAGCATGGTGGAAGAATTCCTAACTTGCATATATGAGGTACTTGGTTCTATCCATGCATCTCCTTAGAGATGTGATCCAGAGAGTGATCTATCTGGTTATCAGGCAACCAACTGATATCTTATTGAATGGAATATATAGACAGATATTTTTTAATTTAGGTTTTCTTGGATCTTTAATTTTTAATTTTAATTTTTAAATTTTTTTTATGTTATTCACTAAAACCTGGTACATCACCAGGGCAAGCTGCAGGGTGATTGATCAATGAACATTGGCAGTCTGAGAAGCTCCTTAGCAGTGTAAGAGCAAAAGCTGTTTTTCCTGGGTTTTTATTTTTAGTTGTTGCTGTATTGTTTCTTTTTTTTTATCTTTTAAAAATTTTATTGAATTATATCATTCATACATGAACATAGATAAGCAATTAGTATATTAAAAGTTGTGAACTTACAAAACAAGCATGCATAACATCATACAAGGGTCACATACATCACCCCACAACCAACATCTTGCATTGTTGTGAAACATTTGTTACAAAATTTGAAAGAATATCATAAGAATATTACTACTAACTATAGTCCATATATTACATTTGGTGTATATTCACCCCAAACTACCTTATTATTTTTTAAAATATATTTTCACTACAGAACTTGTGAACCCACAAAACAATCATGCACATATGCAGAATTCCTATACAACACCCACTCACCAACACACCACACCGTGGTGGAATATTTGTAACAGATTATGAAATAATATCATCACACCATTACCACCAACCATAGTCCACAGCATACACTTGGCACACTTTTTTGATATTTTCCTATTATCAACAGAGTACATCTTTGGCATTGGTGCAAGAATATTACAGTATTGCTGTTACCCACAGTCCATAGGTCACAACAATAGTATTTTCCCCATGCTTCTCGACATTCCTACAACCCTGAAATAGTGACATACATCTGCTCTAGCTCAGAGAAGGGCACTCTTGCATCTGTTCTATCAACCACAATTTTCACTCATTTCTGGATTCACTGTTATTCAGTACCTAGATTATACTCTAGCTTTCTTTCAATTGACATTCACATCCCTAGACTATGCTTTTCAACCACAATCCCATTTTTAAACCAGCTGCTACTCACTATAATGCATTTTGTTTTTTAATCTTTTAATTTTTTTTATTTTTTGGCCATTTAAAGTTTTTACATTTTCTTTTTTTTTTAATATATATTTTAAAGGATGCATAGATTACATAAATGTTACACAGAAATTACAAGGATTCCCATGTACCCCACCTCCCACACCTCACATACCATCCCACATAATAATGTTTCATTAGTGTGGCACATCACCTGCAATGGATATACACATCCTGGGGCTTTGCCATTAAGAATGGACCATAGTTCACATTGTAGACCACACTCTCTCCCACACAGTTCTGCATGTTATATGCTGGTGTAAAATGGCCTATATCTGTCATTGTAATGTTACTCAGGGTCATTCCCAAGTCCCCCCAAATCCCCTGTATTACAGCTGCTTTTCCCCTCACTGCCCCAAAAGTGTCCAGGGCCACTGGATCCACCTCACTGATATAATTTCTTCCATTACTTGAATCACAATATGTCTACAACAGAATACCAGTGAGTCCACTCTAGTCCATACCTCTTCCCCCAATCCTGAGGAGTTTGAGATGGTGATGTCCACTCCACCTCCAAGTGAGAAGGGGCTTATATCCCATGGGTATGATGGATGGGATTATCCTGCCTGCAGCTGCAGACTCTCTACATTACCTCGGATGGACATCATCTCCTACAGGTGACTTGGGTGAGACCATTGAGCTGTAGAGTAGGAGTTGCAGCTCCACTGAGATTCCAGGCACAGCTGGCACATGGGAAGGCCAAAGGCTCCAGTCTCTGGAAGTACACCTACAAAATCCAGAACCACATAGAGGTTTGAATAGGAGAGACTGATGGATCATGTGCAGGGAGGACTTATTTGAGTCCAAATCTGTCACTCTCAGTAGCACAGATTCCAAAGTATAGCCCACTGATAAGGCATCAATCTCTGGTGCTATTCCCACTTTATATAGGACCTGGGTGTCTCCAGAGCCCTCAGGAGACCCTCTGCTTGGGGTGATATCCACTTTGGTGTTGTATGAGATCCTACTGAGGTGTGCATAAGCGTTACTTCCAGGATGACCTCCCGACTCACATGGAAGTCTCTTAACCACATGAACTCATTTGTCTTTACCTTGTCCCCCTTTTTTTCAAGGTCTTTTTCCAGGCATATTGCCAGTTGGCACTTGGTGTTAATCCCTCATTGCCAGGGAGGCTCAACCATGGGAGTCATGTCCCATGCTGGGGGAGGAGGTAATACATTCATATGCTGTGTTTGGCTTAGAGAGAGGCCACATTTGAGCAACAAGGAGGCTCTCAGGTGGCAACCCTTAGGCACCCCATAACAGTAGTTAAGTTTCAATTACAAGAGCAAAGACTCATAAGGCTAGTCATCAATAACAAGAACCCATTAGTGGACCATCCTCCTTTGCTAGACACTATCCCTGCACTCAGGGGAATGTTGATGCTCCCTTGGAGAATGTGTCAGAGTTCTCCAGGTTGGAAATTCAGTATTCCCTCATTTATTGAGTGATTGTCCACCCACTCTGACCATGTCCCACCCCTTGACATTTGGACAATTTTATATATCTTTCATGTATATTCAGATGAACTTCTTCCCGTGAATCCCCGATCCCAGACAACCCTCAAAAAAGATCCTCTGCATCCCCCATTGTAAACCTTCTGTGATCTAAAACTTCCTTGAAGATGAAGCCCATACATTGACCAAATACAAATAATAGGAAAATGAAATTATAATGATAAGATTAAACACAAGAGATAAAATACATGGAATCTCAGGAAAAAAAATAAAAATATAATATAATTAAAGGACTGGGACATTCAAAATATGGGAACAAAAATTTTTTTAAAAATTATTTTTCCCCCTTTTATCACTGCATTATTGGGTGTCCAGTTTGTACTGTGGCACCTTTCCCCTCTCACTCCCCAGTTTCTCACAAATTTTCATTTAATTTTCAAAGAAGTTTTAGGTCACAGTAAAGTCTCTCACAGAATGCTAGAGACTATCATATAACCAACCTCCTCCCCCTTTCCTCACCCCATATTAAAACCTTTTTGTATGTGCATGGTAGCATTGTTATAACTGTTATACAGATAGTGAAACATAACTACTAAACATTGTCAATGGTTTACAGTATAGTTTATAATTTAGATGGTGCAGTTTAATAATTTTTGATGATATTTACCATATCCTGTGTCCATTATTGTAAGGTAATGAAAAACATTTCCCCTGACCACTAAATACCCCATTTGCCCTTTTCTCTTCCTTCCTCTCGATCCACCTGGGGCACACAACACACCCCCTGTCTTGACTCATTGGATGAAAAGATTCATAGTTACATGCAACAAGAGGTCTTGACATACTGATTATCCTCCCCTCTTATGATCCATCCTTGCTCCTAAGAAACACCCACCTGTCTGTTTCTGGGTGAATTGGTCCTCCTAAAGATGGGGTTCCATCTGCTTCTCACTCACTGTGTGGGTCTCCACTCCCTGACAGAACACATTATGACAGGATGAACACTCACACACTCCCCAGAAGCCTACTCCAGATGCGCCCCACCTTGAGTGACCCCCCAAACTACACCCTAAGCAAGTGACACTACCTTATCAGATCTTATCTTATCATAAGAGCATTTCCATTCCTGCACATTCAACCTCAACCCACAAATCCCATGTTCACCTAGGCCCTCTCCAGTCTCTCCATCCAGTATCCTGGGTATTCTAACCTACCCATCTTAATCTACCCACCTGTCAACCATGCACCACCAAACCCAGTAATATCACTACACACCTCTGCTATCCCTCAATATGCAATTATACTCTATCATTTTACCATAGATTATGTCCATATGGGTGATGACTCACAATCTTCTCTTCTCTTTCTCTCCTTTGTAAACCTATCTTTCAGACAATGGTTCTCAGAGACTGCCCACTTTCCTCAATTCAAATCAGTGAGGTCATATTCTCCTCATCCTTCAATGCATGGCTTGCTTCACTCAACATAAGGTCTTCAAGATTCATCCATGTTATTCTGTGTGTTAGCACTTTATTTCTTCTTAGAGCTGACTAATATTCCATTGTATGTATTAACCACATTTTGTTTATCCATTCACCTGTTGATGGGCATCGGGGCAGATTCCAACATTTGGCAATTCTGAACAATGCCACTATGAGCATTGGTGTGCATATATCAGTTTGTGTCTTTACTTTCAATACTTCTGGATATATACGCAGCAGTGGAATCATGGATCATATGGAAGATCTATTGTTAGTTTTCTGAGGAACCACCTAACTGTCCTCCACAGTGGCTGGGCCATTCCAAAATCACACCAGCAGTGGATGAGGGTTCCTATTCCTCCACATCCTCTCCAACACTTATACTCGGCTGTTTTTTTAATAGCTGCCATTCTGATGGGTGTAAGTTAGTATCTCAATGAAGTTTTGATTTGCATTTCCCTAATAGGTAGTGATGAGCATTTTTTCATGTGCTTTTTAGCCATTTGTATTTCTTCCTTGGAGAAGTGTCATTCAGGACACTTGCCCATTTTTTTAAATGGGTTGTTTGTCTTTTTATTTTCGAGGTGTAGGATTTCTTTATATATGAAGGATATTAGGTTCCTATCAGATATATGATTGCCAAATACTTTCTCCCATGGGGTAGGTTGCCTTTCTATTTGTTTGATAATGTCCTTTGAGGAGCAGAAGTTTTTAATTTTATGGCGATCCAATTTACATATTTTATCTTTTACTACTTGTGCTTTGGGTATGAAGTTCATGAAACCATTTCCTGTTACAAAGTCCTGTAGATGCTTCCCTACATTATATTCCAAGGTCTTTATGGTTTTGGCTCTTATATTTAGATTGTTGATCCATCTTGAGTTGATTTTTGTATAAGGTGTGAGATGGTATTCTTCTCTCATTCTTTTGGATATGGATATCCAGTTCTCCAAGCAACACTTGTTAAAGAGGCCATTCACTCCCAACTGAGTGGGCCTGGTGCCCTGTTGAATATCAAATGACTGTATATGCAAGGATCAATATCAAAACTCTCAATCCAGTTCCATTGGTCAGTATGTCTATCCTTGTGCCAATACCATGAAGTTTTGATCACTGTAGCTTTGTAGTATGTTTTAAAGTCAGATAATGTGATACCCCCAACTTCATTTTTCTTTTTCAATATGTCTTTGGCAACTCTGGGCCTCTTACCTTTCCAAATATATTTTGTAGTTAGTTTTTCAAGTTCCTTAAAAAATACACTATTGATTTTTATTGGGATTGCATTAAATCTGTAGATTAGTTTGGGTAGGATAGACCTCTTGATGATGTTTAGTATTCCTATCCATGTACAGGGAGTATTCTTCCATTTATTTAAGTCTTCTTTGATTTCCTTTAACAGAGTTGTGAAGTTTTCTGTATATAATTCCTTTACATCTTTACTTAATTTTTTTCCTAGGTATTTGATTCTTTTACTTACAATTGTAAATTGTATTTTTTATTTCCTCCTCAGATTGCTCATTAGTGGTTTACAGAAATGCTTCTGATTTTTGAGCATTGGTCTTACAGCCTGTGACATTCCTGAACTCCTTTATAAGTTCTAGAAGCTTTGTTGTAGATTTCATAGTGCTTTCTACGTATAGGATCATGTCATCTGCAATTAATGAAATTTTTACATCTTCTTTTCCAATCTGGATGCATTTTATATCCTTTTCTTGCCTCAGTGCATGAGCAAGTACTTCCAAGACAATGTTAAATAGGAGTGGTGACAGTGGGCATCATTGTCTTGTTCTCAATTTCAGAGGGAAGGCTTTTAGGATTTCACCATTAAAGATGATGTTAGCTTTGGGTTTTTCATATATACCCTTTATCATATTCAGAAAGTTGCCTTCTATTCCTATCTTTCATAATATTTTTATCAGGAAAGAGTGCTGTATTTTGTCGAATGCTTTTTCTGCATCTATAGAGATGATCATGTGATTTTTTTCCTTCAATTTTTTTATGTGATGTATTACATTGATTGATTTTCTTATATTGAACCATACTTGCATCCTGGGAAGATACCCACTTGGTCACAGTGTATAATCATTTTGATATATTGTTGAACGCAATTAGCAAGTATTTTTTTGAGGATTTTAGCATCTGGTTTCATTAGAGAAATTGGTCTGTAATTTTTCTTTCTTGTGTTATCTTTGTTTGATTTTGGTATTAGGGTAATGTTGGCATCATAGAATGAGTTAAGCAATATTCCTTCTACTTCTATTTTTTGGAAGATCTTAAGCAGGATTGGTGTTATTTCTTTCCAGAATATTTGTTAAAATTCAGCTATGAAGCCATTTAGTCCTGGGCTCTTCTTAGTTGGGAGCTTTTTGATGACTGAGTCTTTCTCTTTACTTATAATTGGAATATTGAGTTCATCAATTTCTTGTTTTGTCAATGTAAGCTGTTTGTGAGTTTCTGGAAATTTGTCCATTTCCTCTAAATTATCATTCAGGTTGGCAAATGCTTTTTCAAAGTATCCTCTTATGATACTCTTTTTTTTTATTGTTGGTAAAAATCAAAATTTTTCACAATACATACCAATATTTGTAAAATGATATATAAATACATATGCATATATGTACATTTGCTTACATAAATCTTATTATATATATATATATATTTTTTAAAGGTGCTTAGATTACCTAATTATTACTCAGAAATTACAGGGACAGGGATTCCCATGTTCCCCACCTCCCACAACTCCCACAACATCTCACCCCAACATCCTTCATCAGTGTGGCACATCACAAGCAATGGATATACACATCCTGGGGCCTTGCCACCAAGCATAGACCACATTTCACATCATAGACCACCCTCTCTCCCACACAGTTCTTCGTGGTATATGCTGATGCAGAATGGCCTATATCTGTCACTGCAACGCCACTCATGACAATCCCCAAGTCCCGAAAAAGCCCCTGTATTTAAACTGCCCCTCCCCTCCCTGCCTCAAAAATGTCCAGTAGCCACCATCACTACCTCACTGTTACAATTTCTTCCATTGATTTAATCACAATATACGACAGAACACCACCAAGTACATTCTAGTGCATGGCTCCTCCCCCAATCGTGGGGAGTTTGGGATGGTGATGTCCACTCCACCTCCAAGTGAGAGAGGGTTTATATCCCATGGATATGGTGGATGGGATTATCCTGCTTGCAGCTGCAGGCCCTCTCAATTCCCTGGGATGGCTGTTGCTCATAGTCCTCTCCTCGCCAGGTGACTTGGATGAGTCCATTGAGCTGTAGTTCAGGAGTTGCAGCTGCACCGAGATTGCAGGCACAGCTGGCACATAGGTAGGCCAGAGGCTCCGGTCTCTGGAAGTACACCTAAAAACTCCAGCATCACATATAGGTTTGAATAGAAGGGACTGATGGATCATGTGCAGGGAGGACTTATTTGAGTCCGACTCTGACACTCTCAGGAGCATAGATTCCAAAGAGGATCCCACTAATAAGGCATCAAACTCTGGGGCTATCCCCACTTATATAGGACCTCGATGTCTCCAGAGCCCTCAGGAGCCCCTCTGTGTGGGGTGATATTCACTTTGGTGTTCTATGAGATCCTACTGAGGTGTGTGTAAGCATTACCTCTTGGAGGACCTTCCGGCTCTCTTTGAAGTCTCTTAGCCAAAAGAACTCATTTCTCTTTACCCTTTCCCCCTTTTATTCAAGGTCTTTTTCCAATCGTGTTGCCAGTTGTCACTTGGTATTTATCCCTCATTGCTAGGGAGAATTATCCCCAGGAGACTTGTCCCATTTTGTGGGGAAGGTAATGCATTCATATGCTGAATTTGGCTTAGTGAGAGGCCACATTTGAGCAACAAGGAGGCTCTCAGATGGCAACACTTAGGCACCCCATAACAGTAGACTAAGTTTCAATTACAAGAGCAAAGACTCATAAGGTTAGTCCTCAATAACAAGAACCCATCAGTAGGCCATCCTATTTTGCCAGACACTGCCTCTGCACTCAGGGGACTGCTGCTGCTCCCTTGGAGAATGTGGCAGAGTTCTCCAGGCTGGGAATTCAGATTCCCTCATTTATTGAGTGTTTGTCTACCCTCTGTGACCATGACCCATCCCTTGATCATTTGAACAATTTATATATCTTTAATGTATATTAAGATTAAATTACTCCCATGAATCCCCCATCCCA
>JAQZBX010014567.1:0-25118 GCA_029593785.1 Cabassous unicinctus
TTACCTATCTGCATACCTGGAGGAACTAAATAAAGAAGAGAAAACAAGTCACAAATTAAGCAGAAGGAAATAAAAAATGACTAGAACATAAGTAAATGAAATAGAGAAACAACAATAGAATTAACAAAACCAAATGTTGGTTCTTTGCAAGATCAATAAAATTGACTACTAGACTGAGAAAGAAATAAATAGAAGCAAATAAACAAAATCAGAGCATTACCACTGATCCCACAGAAATAAAAGTATCAGAAGGGAATATTATAAGCAGTAAATTGGACAAAACTAGATAAAATGGATAAATTCCTAGAAACACAGGAACAACCTACCCTGACTCTAGAAGAAGCAGAATTCCTCAACAGAAAAATGAAAAGAGATTGTGTTAGTCTTCAAAAAACTCTCAATAAAGAAAAGCCAAGGATAAGATGGATCATAAGTGAATTCTACCAATCTTTCCAAGAAGAATTAATACCAACCCTGTTCAAATATTTCCAAAATATTGAAGAGGAGGGAACACTACCTAACTCATTCTATGAAGTCAATATCACTCAAATACTTAGTTTTTGGGCTTTGCTGAAATAGTCTTGAGTGAGAAATATCTTCATAATCACAATCACCATGTCAAATATAATTTTAAATAATATGAAATTTTGCAAATTACGGGTTTCTAAATTAGATATAAAAATTCTAAGAAATTATTAGACTGGATATTTAACTTGAATAATTGTTCAAGTTTGTCATTATAAGTTGAAAATGTGTGTTTTGTTGGAAACTTCCAGGAAGATATTTATGGTGTTATGTTAATTTGTTACTATTAACAATTTATTTCATTTGAACATCACTTTCCATAGTAGTTATGTTTAAGATCTTAATTATTTTTCATTTTAATGACAAAGATCAAGTCTTCATTCATTATGAATTCATGGATGAAACAATTTTGAGAAACCTTAATCTACATCATTACCACACATTTGTATAGAAAAAAATTCCTGGGAGGAATCTAAATAATTTGATGTAATGCCAAATGAAAAAATAAATAAAAACAAACAAGCAAACAAATAAATAAATAATTAAATACAAATAAAATTAGGCTAAATCAGGTCTGGTGTAGCTGTTTCCAATGGAAAGCTGACTTTATAAAATTATAAACTTGCTTCAGAATTTTGAATAAGATTTTAAGTTGAGTGAAATTGGAATAGGACACCCAGTGAAGCCAGATTCAATATATCCCATGAAAAAATTATCAACTGATTGCATATTTTGGCTGCTTTGTAAAATAATTATTAGATATGTGTGTTTATAGGCCAATCATGCATAAAGTGTATATTCCACCCCACCACAAGCACCTTGCATTTGTGTGGAACATTTGCTACAATTGCTGATACTTTTTTGTAATTGTACTAATTTTTAAAAGAGTCATTACCTGTGTTAGTGAAAAAATATTAAAACAATACTATTTACTATCATCCATAGATTACATTATGTGTGTTTTTCCATATATAGCACTATTTCACCCTAATTTTAACACCTTTTATTAGTGTTGTACATTTATTTTGATTCATAAAAGAACATTCTTGTACTATAAACTATACCCCATCATCTACAATAGAGTTCAATGTGTTATACAGTCCTATGTTTTATCTTTTTTTCCTACTCTAGCAACATATATGACCTAAAGTTTTCACTTTTAGCCACATTCACCTATATAATTCAATGCTGTTGATTACACTCACAATAATGTGCTACCATCACCACCATCCATTTCCAAAACATTACAATTATCTCAAAAAGAAAGTCTGTACAATTTAAGCATCAACTCTCCATTCTCTAACCCCAATCTATCTCTTGTTAACCTATATTCCAGATTCTAACTCTATGAGTTTGCTTATTATAATTAGTTCATATCAGTGAGAGCATAAAATATTTGTCTATTTGTGTCTGGCTTACAATACTCAGCATACTGTCAACTGCTTTTTAAGTCACCAAATTTCTTCACAAAGACTCTAATGACTGCATTACTTCAGTGTCTATCACTTTAAAAATAGTAGATTAAGAGACCAACTCTTATCTGGCAGTAGAAAACTACTTAACCTTTGAAGTTTCAATTTCATTATCAGTAAAACATGTACAATGAAGTGTGTTGTAATAACGGAAAAAAAGATAATCTTCTTAAAATTTATCAATATACTTGGCACACAGGGATGCTCAATAAAAACCAGTTAACATTGTTCTTAAAAAATCTGTTTCATCTCTGAGTAAAATCTATACTACCTAATACTCTAGTCCCTATTCCCTTCCTTGCTTTGTTAGTCTCCATAACACTTACAGCCATTTGCTAGAGCATATATTTTATTTTTCCCCAACAAGGATACATAGGCCATGGAGAACAAGGATCTCTCTCCATTTATTCACTTTTAAATCCACAGTTCCTATAACCTGAAGAAAGGTGTGGGTGAAGATAACAGATACTGCCTGCTTGAACTCAGTGTTGTCTTGGGTGGTGAATCACAGAACACACTGGGGCTAGTCTCTGATAACCATGAGACTATCTGCCTCTTCACCTTCCTCCACTACTGATGACTAAACTCAAAATTTGAAGAAAATATTTTCATTACTCCCAATGAGCTTCAATAAGACCCACTGATACAAACTTCATATTTGGGGTGTATAGTATAGAGTGCTAATGTCAACATGTTGCAGACCTCATTAATCATGACATAAGACCTCTCTTTACTTAAGAGAAGCTTCTAAATGCTTTCAGGATTAAAGGCTGAGGAATTCATCAGAGAGAGACTCCTCCATAATGTTGTATAGAAATAGCCATTTCTGGCATGCTTGTGTGTCAAGTATTATGATATATTGATGGGAATTTCATGTCTGTATGTCACAAATGGGTTAGGATTTTCAACCCAGAAAGGACATTGCTTTGACTAGTATCATCAGAGTTCAATGAGCTGAAAATATATGCTTCATTTTTATAACATGATGATTATTGAAGACTAATAATTCAGGATACACTGAAAGATGTTTGTGCCGAATTGCACAGAATTATGAAACACGCTATTGAGCAAAGCCTACAATATAAAATAGAATATAATATACATAGATTATTAATCTAGGGCAGAAAGAAAACCTTAGAAAGTGTCACACACCAGTCATTGTTTATATGTGCAGCATTGAACACACAGTTTTGATGTTGTGTAATATCTCTACTTCTTTCACAGCTACATGATAATGGTGAAGATAGCTCTTCTCCCAGGTCAGTGATAAAATCATAAGAATGGGTTTAAGGGGTCAGGTGGGAGACCTGAGGGTCTTAGTCTGAGATTAGCATCTGTGGGTTAGAGCAGTGCCTTTGTGATTATGTCTCCTTAATATAGGTGTTTTGCTTTCTCTTCATCCAACCAGGTATGAGGATGGTTATAAAAAGTGAACTGTGGGAAGAGAAGTCAAGAGATGCAGACTCAGGCATCAGTTCACAACTCTATGATAAATTAGAGATTGAATCTGTAATCAAGAGAAATAACCTGGCTTGAGTCAAGAGAAATCAACTCAGATGTTTGAGCAACCAAAGCATAAAATAACCATGTCTAATTTCATGACATTAATTCTGTATGATAAAAATACAATAACTTATTCTGAGAGCCGTATTTCTTTTGGGTTGTCAAGATTTCATGCACTGAGAGCCTTGTGTGATCAAAACATTTTGTGATATGTTTCCATTGCATTTGTTCATCTTTTATTACACATTAAGAAAAAACATTAATCCTTCAAAAACAGCTTACTTTTTCATAGTGTACAGATGCCCACCACTATATATTTTCATCTTGCAACTCCATGTTCTTTTTAGACTGGCAATAGCTTTCTTGTGCTGTCAGGAAAGTTTCTTCATCTTTGAAAATAGCTTGACTGTTGACAAATTGCCATGGTCCCTTCCTCCATGGAGCAAATCCACACGGGCCCTTTTAATCTGAATAGTATGAAAGCATTCAAAATATGAAGAAGTACAGAAGGAAATATATTCTGTTTATTTCGATGTGCTTTTATTCAATATTAACTTATTGAATAACAGCTGGGCACTATTTGGCAAGAAATACTAATGAATGGAATCAAGAATTCACTTCATGGATATCACAATATAGTCATAGAATTTACATCAATGAACATATCAATACCTCAAGATTTACCCTCAGAAGGAGTCACAGTAAAATCATAGTAATTCACAATTGTTAAAATACCAACACTTCAAACTCTGTATGTAGAATACTTCATTAAAAAAAAAAACACTGTCAGTAGAAGAAAAAAACAATAAGAGACTATAAAAATGATTCAGGGTGTGTTATTGATTGAATCATATCCCCCTGCCCACAAAGACTTGTTCAATGCCCAGTACTGTGGATGTTAATGAATTTGTTAATTGGATCTTTGAAGATGTTATTCATTGAGATGAGGCCAAACTGAATCAAAGATGTACTTAATCCATCTTGACTGGATTCCTTGTATTCACAGGTCATTTGACTCAGTCAGTAGGACACAGTCAAGGAGAGAAATAGCCATATGATGAAGGCATAGATTGAATTATGTATTGCTAGTAAGCTACAACCAGTAAACTACAGAGTTGAGAGAAAGCATTTTTGTGACAATATCTTGATTGTGTACTTATAGTCTCCATAGTTGGGAGACAAAAGATATATACTGTGTAAGCCAACCAGACCCTGTTATTTGGTATATCAGCCGTGGCAAACTAAGACACAAAACAATACAGTTAATGAATCAGTTTATTAGTTTAAAAGGTTTTGCACAACTGCATATAATTTCCTAAGTCCTATTTTAAATTTTGAGGTTGGAGAATTGAATAAACTCTTTCCTCAGGAAGCGCTAGTGAAGTAAAGCATTGTTAGAAAAAAAGATGTTTTTATTTGATAAATTCATAAAACATGAATATGTATGCAGAGTACCATGTGATGTTAATAATAATAAAGCATTGGGTCTAAATTTGAAATTGAGTTAGGCTTTACAGAAGGGATATCAGATTATTATAGTCAGCATCCCTATGTTCTCACCAAGAATTTTGGAGATTAGTAAGTTCTTCTCCTGAATATAAAAAAAGTGCTTCTGAATTGGTTAAAATGTTGCATGTAAATATTAGGAAATGAATGGAAATGGTGACCATACATCTTGGTGTTTATGACTAGCAGAACTATTATATGGGTATGACAATGGTTGAAAGGCAAAGTCTAACAGCATGTATATTACTATAAGGAAAGGTAAAAATGTAACATTTGAGACAAAAATGTAAAAAGGAGACATGTTAAAAATTATGAAAGAGTATCATCAAAATCTTACTACTAACTATAGTCTATATCTTACATTTGGTATATTTTTCCCCCAAACCATCCTATTTTTTAAAAATATAGTTTTATTACTGAGGCAGTGAATTTACAAAACAATCATTTGGTGTGACCTATGGGCTGTGGTTAACAACAATACTGTAATATTCTTGCATCAATGTCAGAGGATGTACTGTGTTGATAATGGGGGGGGGTGTATGGAAAAAGTGTGCCAAGTGTATGCTATGGACCATGGTTAGTGGTAATAGTCTGATGATATTATCTCATAATCTGTAACAAATATTCCACCATTCTGTAGTGTATTCGTGAAGGGGTGTTTTATGGGAATTCTACATAATGCGCTTTTGAAAGTTTTTAGGCTGGGTATTTCCTTTTGTAGAAATATTTTTATCTACTGATTCAGTTTCTATGTTACTGTAGAACAATTTAGGTTTTATAATTCTTCCTTAGTTTCAGAAATTTCAACTCATTGGAAACAGTATTGATGTAATCTGAGTCTCCTGCTCATTAGATATTCTGGATTTAATTTATAATTTTTAAAAATTCCAATGGACCTATTAATAGTGTCCAGTTGTTCTAATTTATTAATCCTGTCATATATTTTCATTTTAATTCACTGATATTTTCTCATTAATATTCTCTTCCACAGATATTATTTTAGACTCTTTTCACCTACATTTATTTAACCTACAATTTATTTAAATTGAAAATTTAGTTTAATTTATTGGTGTTCAGCTTGTCTTCTTTTGAAAAGTTTATTTTTCCTAATTAAGTGGATATATATTTTCTTAGGAGCTTCCTTAGCTTTGTTACAGAGGGCTTTTTATGTAATGTTTTCATTTTCATTTAGGTATAATTATTAACTTGTTTGATTTTTATTATTTTTGTAGAGAAGTTCTGAGTATAGAAAATAATCATGCATAAACTGTAGGATTATTATACACTACCCCAACACCAACACCTGGAATTGGTGTGGAACATTTGTGACAATAGATGAGGGCACTTTTTAACAAAAATGTACTATTTTTAACACCTATTACTAACGCAATGTATTAATATCATAGATTTGTTACAATTCCTGAAAGAACATTCTTATATTTGTACTATCAACTATAGTCCATCATCTACAATAGTGTTCGCTGTACTGTACTGTCCTATGTTTGATCTTTTAATTATTATTCTAGTAATATAGACATCCTAAAGTTTCTCCATTTAACCATACTCACCTATACAGCTCATTGCTGTTGATTATACTCACAATAATTTGCTACCATCACCACCACCACCACTTCCAAACCTTAACTATCTGTCCAAATAGAAATTCTGTGCAAGTTAAGAACCAACACCCCATTCTTTAAATCCAGTCTATCTCCTGGTAACCTATACTCTAGATATAATTTATATATGAGTTTGCTTATTAAAATTATTTAATAGAAATGAGATCATACAATAGTTCTACTTCTGTGTCTGACTTATTTCACTGAAGATATTGTACTCAAGGTTAATATATGCTGTTTCATGCATTAGGACATTAATCTTTTTAATGGCTGAACAATATCCCATTGTATGTATTGATATATATACTATAATTTGCTTATCCATTCATAGGTTGATGGACATCTGGATTGCTTCCATCTTTTGGCAATTGTGAATGATACTTCTATGAACATCAGTGTGCAAATATCTGTTGGAGACCCTGCTTTCAGTGTTTTTGGGTATATACCTAGTAGTGGGTTTTCTGAATCATATGTGAATCCTATACTTAGTTTGCTGAGGAACTCCCAAACTCTCCTCTACAGTGGCTGCATGATTCTACATTCCCACCAGCAGTGAATGGATGTTCTTAATTCTCCACATCTTCTCCAACACTAGTAGTTTTCTGGTTTTTAAAATAGTGGCTAGTGCAATAGGTATGAAATGATATCACAATGTCATTTTGATTTGCACTTCCCAAAATAGTAATGTTGAGCATCTTTTAATGTGGTTTTTAACAATTTATATTTCCTCTTTGGAGGAATGTATATTCAAGCCCCCTGCCAATTTTTGAATTTTGTTGTTTGGCCTTTTATGGTTGACTTGTAGGATTTCTTTATATATACTGGATATTAGATCCTTATTGGTTATATGGTTTCCAAATATTTTCACTTTCTTGAGAAAATCCTTTAAAGCACAGTTTTGTTTTTGTTTTTTCAATTTTCAGGAGGTCTCATTTGTATTTTCTTTTGTTTCTTGCACTTTGGTTGTAAAGCCTATGAAACCATTGCCTATCAGATCTTGTAGATGCTTCCCTACATTTTCTTCTAGGAGTTTTTTGGTCATTGTTCTTATAAGTAGGTGTTTGATCCATCTTGAGTTCATTTTTGTATGTAGTGTGAGGTAAGGATCCTCTTTCATTCTCTTTGATATGGATATTCAGTTAACCCATCAACATTTGTTGAATGCACTGTTCTGTCCCAGTTGAATGAACTTGACAGCCTTGTCAGTATTCAGTTGTCTATAGATGTGAGGGTCAATTTCTGAACTCTCAATTGAATTCCATTTGTCAATATATCTGTCCTTTTACAAGTGCATTGCTGTTTTGCCACTTAGCTTTGTGATATGCATTAAAGTCGAAGTGAGAGTCCTCCAACTTTGTTTTTCTTTTTCAAGATGTTTCTGATTTTGGGGGTCAATTACCCTTTCAAAGAAATTTCCACTTCCTTAGAGTAGGTTGTTGGAATTTTGATTAGGATTGCATTGAATCTGTAAATAAATTCAGAAAGACTTAATGATATTTAGTGTTTCAGTACATGAACACAAAATGTGCTTCAACTTATTAAGGACTTCTTTGATTTCTTTTAGCAATGAATTTTAGTTTTCTGTGTACAGTGTTTAAGTCCTTTATGTCCTGCTTTAAATTTATTCCTAGATATTTGATTTTTTTAGTTGCTATTATAAATGGATTTTTTTCATCATTTCCTCCTCAGATTACTCATTACTAGTGTATGGAATCACTACTGATTTTTGTGTTTTAATCTTATTTCCCCCCACTTTGCTGAACTTGTTTATGAGTCCAAATAACTTTATTATAGATAAAGCTAGACTTTCTCTATATAGGATCATGTCCTCTGCAAAGAGTGAGAGTTTTGTTCCTTTCTAATTTGGATGCTTTTTATTTATTTTTCTTTCTTAACTGCAAGAGCAAGAACTTCTAACAAATGTTAAGAGTGAAGACAGTGGGCATCTGTGTCTTGGTCTGGGTGATAGAGGGAAAACTTTACTGCTTTCAACCTTGAGTAGGATGCTAGCTGTGGGATTTTCATATACGCCCTTTATTATGGTGAGGAACTTTCCTTCTATTCCTATCTTCCAACATGTTTTTATCAAAAAAGAATGCTGGATTTTGTCAAATGCCTTTTCTGCATCAATAGAAATGATTATATAATGCTTCTCATTTGATTTGTTAGCATGGTATATTACATTAATTGATTTTCTTATGATGAACCATCCTTGCATAGTTGGGATAAAACCCATTTGCTCATAGTGTATTACTTGTTTAATGTGTTGTTGGATTCAAATCGCAAGTATTTTGTTGATGATTTTTGCATCTAAGTTCATTAGAGAGATTGGACTGTAATTTTCTTTTAGCATCTTTATCTGGCTTTGGTTTTAGGGGGATGTTTGTTTCATAGAATGAGTTAGGTGATCTTCCCTCCACTTCAATTTTTTGGTCAACTTTAAGCAGCATTGGTTTTAGTTCTTTTGTGGTTTGTTTGTTGATTCTATTTCTTCTTTCGATGATGTATGTTTTTCATGTGTTTCTAGAAATTCATCGTTTTCATCTAAGTTGTCGAACCTGCAGGCATTCAGTTTTTCATACTATACTCTTAGGATCTTTTTTTAAATTTCTGTGGGGTCAGTGGTGATGTTTCTTCTCTCATTTCTGATTTTATATATTTGTAACTTCTCTTTATTTCTTTGCTAGTCTAATTAAGGGTTTTTCAATTTATTAATATTCTCAAAAACAGCTTTTGGTTTTGTTAATTCTATTATTTTTATTATCATTTAATTCTGCTCCAATCATTGTTATTTCTTTCCTTTTGCTTGCATTGGGATTCCAGATGTGCAGTTATGTCTTTGGTTTTAGCTATATCTTATTTTTTAATGTAGATATTTAGGACTATGAAGTTTCTTCTCAGCCCTACTTTTGCTATATCCCTTAAGTTTTGATATGTTGTGTTCTCATTTTCATCACTCTCAAGATATTTATTGATGTCTCTTCCAATTTCCCCCTTGACCCTTGACCCACTGAGTGTTTAAGAAAGTGCTTAGCTTCAAGTATTTTGTGGATTTCCCAGTTCTCTAACCATTATTAATTTCCAGCTTTATTCCACCGAGTTAAGAGACAGTGCTTTCTGTCCTTTAATTTTTACAAAAATTTTGTTGAGTTTCGTTCTGTGACTTAACATGTGGTCTGTCTTGGAGAATGATCCCTGAGCACTGAAGAAGAATGTATATCCTGCTGTTTGGGGTGCACAGTGTTCTATGTCAATTAGGTCTAGTTCCTCTAACATATATTAAAGATCTTTTTTTTTTAAATTGATCCTCCCTTTAGTTGTTCTGTCTATTGCTAAGAATGTGTACTGAAGTCCCCCACTATGATCTTATAGACATCAATATCTCCCCTCAGTTTTGTCAGTTTTTGCCTCATGTATTTTCAGGCACTCTGGTTAGGTGCATAATTATTTGTGATCTTTCTTCTTGGTAGATTGCTCCATATGTAGTCCTTCTTTATATCTTACAATTGCATGTAAAGTCAGTTTAGTCTGATATTAGTATAGCTACTCCTGCTCTTTTGTGATTACAGTTTGCATGGAAAATCATCTTCCAATCTTTCACTTATAACTTATTTGTGCCCTTGGGTCTATGGTGAGTCTCTTGTAGATAGCATGTAGTAGGATCATATATTTTGTCCATTTTGCCTATTTTTTAATCTCTAAATGGTTTTTTTTAATACATTAATGTTCAACATTATTACTGTAAAGGCAGTAGTTATTCCATTCATTTTATCTTCAGGCTTTTTTATGTCATATCTTATTTTTGTTTATCTTTTTACTCTTTTACTTACCATTAGTAATAATCTTCATTTCTAAACTCTCCTCAAAACCTTGCTCTCCTATTTTTTTTTTTCCTTTCAGGCTCCAGTACTTCCTTTAGTATATCCTGTAGGCCAGGTCTCCTTTTGATGAATTCCCTCAATTTCCATTTATCTGTGTTCATCTTAATGTCTTCTGCATTTTTGAGGGACATTTTTTCTGGATACAGAATTCTTAGCTGACATTTTTTCTTTTTGTACCTTAAATATGTCATACCACTCCCTTCTCACTTCAAAAGTTTCAAATGAGAAATCAGCACTTAATCTTATGAGTATCCAGTGTATGTGATAGATTTCTTTTCTCTTGCTGCTGTCAGGACTAAAACTATGGAACACTTCACAAATTTGGGTATCATCCTTGAGCATGGATCATGCTAATTTTCTCTGTATCATTCTAAATTTAGTCTATGTACTGCCAGAGTGCGCTCCCTACTCTTCGCATTACATTTTTCTTGATTTAGCTTTCTCTTGGTAGATAAAAACTTTACACAGTTTTCTGGAGTTCTTAGAAATTTGGTTCTGACACTTTAAGCTTGTTTTTCAAAGTTTATTTGGGAGAACAGGATTTTGTAGCTTCATCCTCAACATATTACTCTTCTCAGTCCCCGAACTGTTAGCTTTTAATGAACTTTCCTCATTAAGTAGAAATTAATCCTACATTCTCAATTAAAACAAGCACATGCATCCCTTGTCCCAAGTCATGATTAATGGTAATTTCTATCCCAAGTAGCCTTTCTTTTCACTAGCCGTGCCGCATATGTCAGCAGATTCCACAGTAACTAGTCAGTTCCTACCTGGAGGAAGTCCATCAATGTATGCATCCCTACTCTAGATGTCTAAATCTCTCTCTGAGAGCCCATGTTCTGTGGAGGTTGTATTTCTTACAAGTGGTCCATAAAGATTAATCTGGGAGACCATAGACAACTGCATTATTGACAAAATTGCATGATATATTTGTCAATCTTTTTGTTTACTCCCCTGTAAGATTGTCATCTACTCTTCTGGGGTTCAGGCCTGAGAATACCTCTGGTCAGAGGATATATCCATGGGCAAAGATCAGAACCCAGGAGCAACAATGGTTGTCTGATGGCTTGATGAATTGGCCACCACAGAGATATGGGTTGGTAACAGTCAGTATCCACTCAGCAAAACCTACTGTTGTTTTCATGTGAGTCAACATTTGTGTCAGGAGGCAGAACATCTGGAGCATTGACTGGCAAGGACCCTGACAATCACAATGGACAATGTAAGCAGCATGGAGCAAATACTCTGTATAATGTAGTCCAGATGCTGGTGGTGGTGCAGAGTCTGGAATTTAAGCAGCATTTTAAGTGTTTACCATGCTTTTCAGTCTAATATGGATTTTTTTTCTATATTTAACAGCTATTGTACCCACATTAGAACATACCAACAGAGTATAAAGTTTACCCCAGAGAATAACAGCTACCCAAAGCAAGGGAATTAGGTGGAGATGAAAAGCTAAATTTTACCTGAAGGGTGAAGATTAAAAACACTGCAGAAGGAATCATGAGTAGAGTAAAAAAATGTAGAAGGATAAATAAAGACTTCATATAAAATACTAGTACAAATCATTTTATCAATTAGAGGTGATTAAAATGGGGTGAATAACACAGTGTCAAAAGAGAAACTGAAAAAGATGATTTAAATAATTCAGTTATATTTGTATGCTCTTTTGAGACTTATTCTTCTAGCCATCTTTGTGATTTACACTGTTCCTGTGTCACCATAAACCTTCTGCTTTCCCTAGTGGAAGCACAGCTTATAAAGCAAGTAAGCATGGTTTAACTAAAAACAATTCCTAGTAATGGTGTTTTGGAATACCATTAATAATTAGAATTTTATTCACGTTTCTTGATTTTGCTAGAAGGGAAATGTAATAATTATGTATGGAAGCAAGAGACATTTGAGATTAACATTTGTGTATTTAGAACAAGAATGTAAATATCTAAATAAAATATAAAACTGAAAGATAAGCTTCTTGAAACTGATTTTGTTAAAAAATGTGTTTGCTCTGCAAACCTCATTACTTCTATAAAAGGTAAATTTTTGTTTCATTTTTCTTATTGTTAGTTTATACTTTACATGAAAATTACCTTGCTAATATATTTTTAGCAGAACTTGAGCAATGAGGTTTATTTTCCACTAGTGTGAAAATATTTCAATGATCTAATAAAAATATCTTTTCACTGATTCTGCCTTATGGAGACTGAAAACTGATGAATGAACAATCTGAAACAGTCTAGCCTCACTATCCTCATAGTTCAGGTATCATTGAGCTCTATATGTTCTAATGGACACTTAATTTGAAAAATCTGAAAGTATATTTTGATTTTCTAAATACACTTGAATGAGTCACTAACAAATGTTATCTTCTTATGGGACACATAAGATTATTCTCATATGACTGTGTATCTCAGTTCCAGTCATGTAAACAACTTACAGTCAGAGCATAGAGTCATCCCTCCCCATCTTCCCCTGGCATAATGAAAACACTAAACAGGATGGATTCATAATAGTGAAGGAAAACATAGATATTTAATGGCTGGAATAATGAGATGGTGTTTTAAAGTTTTGGAATGCCGCAAAAATTCTGTTGATAAAGTATTTGAACAATGGTCTTGGCACTTGATAATCTAACAAGACATCTAATAATTATCATGTAGGTCATCCTCAGATTTGTGCCTCCTGAGTATACACCTAAATTAATCATCGTGGGTAACAACCAGAAGTCAGATCTCTAATGCAAGTAGGGCTCCTTTGGGAAGCTGAGAAGCCAAGAAGTCAGTGCAACTCTAGGACTTAGGGAAGCACAGGTCCCAAAGCACTTATTTTTAGAACAAATCAATTTTATTGATAAATATTAATAAAGCATACAATTTATCCAAAATTTACAATCAATGGCATTTGGTATAATCACATAATTGTGTGTTCATCATTTCAATCAGTAAGGCATTTTCGTTATTTCAAAAAATAATAAACAAAAATCAGACAAAGAAATAAGAAAATTCCCCACCTCTCAATCTCTCTGTTTCCCCTGCTGTACATAGCTGCTGTTTCTGGGTATTCTTGCACAATTATTTAATTGCTTTTTAAGCAATTTTTTTGAGATCTATATATATGCCATATGATCTATCCAAAGTGTATAATCAGTGGCTTTTAGTATGATCACAATATTGTACATTCATCATCTCAATAATTTTAGAACAATTTCATTAATTCAAAAAGAAAGACTCCACACCCCTTAGCATTCCTTCCTCAACCTTACGTAACCACTAATCTAATTTCATCTTTATAAATTGATTTATATTTACATTTTGTATAAATGGAGTCATATAATATGTAGTACACTGTGTCTGGTCTCCTTCACTTAGTATAATGTTTTTTTTTGGGGGGGTCTGATATTAACATTTTGTAGTATTAACCTACATTTGTTCAGCTTCTAAGAAAAACAGTCATATATATGCAGTTTTGTCCATATTCATATTTTACATAATATATTTAATTTATAATAGGGCAGTCATACAGTATTTATCCTTTGGCGACTGGCTTGCTTCACTCAACATAATGTCCTCCATTTTCATCTATGTTGTCATATGCTTCATGACCTCATTTCTTCTTACTGATGCATAATATTCCATCATGTATATTATCCACAATTTGTTTATCCATTCATCAGTTGATGGACACTTGGATTTTTTTTCCCAACTTTTGGCAATTGTGAATAATGCTGCTGTCAACAAATGTGTGCAGATGTATGTATGTGTAACTGCTCTCAGTTCTTCTGTGTATATATGTAGTAGTAGTATTGCTGGTCTCGTGGCACGTCTATATTCAACTTCCTTAGGAACTGCCAAACTGTCCTCCACAGTGGCTGTACCATTCTACATTCCCACCAACAGTGAATAGGCATTCTTATTTCTCCACATCCTCTCCAGCAATTACAGATGTCAGACTTTTGAATAGCAGCCAGTCTGATAGACATGAAATGATATTTCATTGTAGTTTTGATTTGCATTTCATTAATTGTTAGTAATATTGAACATTTTTTTATGTTCAACAAGATCTTAAAGTTGTTTTCCTACATTTTCTTCTAGGAGTTTTATGGATTTTTAAAAAAATATTTTGGTCCCTGATCCATTTTGAGTTAATTTTTGTATAAGGTGTGAGATAGGCGTCTTCTTTCTCCTTTTTTTGGATATGGCTATCCTGTTTTCCCTGCACCATTTGTTGAATAGACTGTTCTGGCCCAGCTAGGTGGACTTTAACAGCCTTGTCAAAAATCACTTGACAGTAGATGTGAGGGTTAATTTCCGAGGTTTCAGTTCAGTTCCATTGTTCAATCTGTCTGTCCTTATGCCTGTACCATGCTGGTTTTGCCACTGTAGATAAGTAATATGCATTAAAGTCAGGAAGTGAGAGTCCTCTGACTTCTTTTTTTAAGACATTTTTAGCTATTCAGGGGCCTTTACCCTTCTAAATAAAAATTGATTATTTGCTTTTTTATTTCTGCAACAAAGGCTGCTGAGATTTTTATTGGGATGGCTTTGAATGTGTAAATCAATTTGGGTAGAATTGACATCTTAATGATAGTTTATCTTCCAATCCATGAAAACGGAATGTCCTTCCATTTATGTAAGTCTTCTTCAGTTTCTTTTAGCAATGTTTTGTAGTTTTCAGAATACAGGTCCTTTTTGTCCTTGGTTAAGTTTATTCCTAAATATTTGATTGTTTTAATCACTATTATTAAACAATATTTTATTGTTTTAGTCGAACTAGAAAAAGAAAAGCAAACTAATCCCATCCAAGCCAAGGGAAAGAAATAATAAACATCAGAGCAGAAACAAATGAAATCAAGAAAAAAAAAAAAAGAGAGTATCAACAAAACCAAAAGTTGGTTCTTTGAGATGATCAACAAAATTGACAAGCCCTTAGCTCGACTGACAAAAAAGAAGACACAAATAAAATCAGAAATGAGAGGGGGGGCATTACTTCTGACCCTACAGAAATTAAAAGAGATCATAAAAGGATCCTATAAACACCTGCATGCCCAAAAACCTAGAAAATGTAGATGAGATGGACAAATTCCTAGAAACACACAAGCCACCTACACTGACCCTAGAAAAAATAGGATACCTCAACAAACCAATCATAAGTGAAGAGATTGAAACAGTCATCAAAAAACTCCCAAAGATGAAAAGTCCAGAACCAGATGGTTCACAGGTGAATTCTACCAATCATTCAAAGACAACCTAATACCAATCTTGCTCAAGCTCTTTTAAAAAAATTAGGAAAGAATGCTACCAAACTCATTCCATGAATCGAACATCACCCTAATACCAAAACTAGATAAAGATAACATGAAAAAAGAAAATTACAGACCTATATCTCAAATGAATATAGATGCAAAAACCATCACAAAATTCTTGCAAACAGAATCCAAAAGCATATTAAAAGAATTATACACTATGATCAAGTGGGTTTTACCCCAGGTATGCAAGGGTGGTTACATACAAGAAAATCAATTGATGTAATAAACCACATTAATAAATTAAAGAAGAAAAATCACATGATCTTCCCAATTGATACAGAAAAGGCATTTGCCAAGATACACCACCCTTTCTTGATAAACAAACACTACAAACGATAGGAATGGAAGGAAGTTTTCTCAGTACGGTAAAGTGCATGTATGAAAAATGTACAGCTAGCATTGTTCTCAATTGTGAAAGAATGACAGCTTTCCTGCTGAGATCTGGAACAAAACAAGGATGCCCACTATCATCATTATTATTCAATATTGTGCTAGAACTTCTAGCTAAAGCAATTATGCTAGACAAAGAAATAAAATGCACCCAAAAAGAAAGGAAGGAATAAAATTTTCACTATTCACTGATGACATGATCCTGTATCTAGAAAGTCCTGAAAAACCCACAACAAAGCTACTAGAATTAATAGATGAGTTCAGCAAAGTGGTGAGATACAAGATTAATATGCAAAAATCAGCAGTGCTACACTGCTGATGTGTAATCTGAGGAGGAAATCAGAAAAGAATTCCACTTACAATATTAACTAAAACAAGTATTTAGGAATAAACTTAACTGAGGACATAAAGGAACTATATTCAGAAAACTACAAAACATTGCTAAACAAAACTGAAGAAGATTTGAATTAATGGGAGGACATTCTATGTTCATGAATTGGAAGACCACATATCATTAAGACATCAATTCTACCAAAAGCACTTTTAAAAGTGATGTTTCAAGAAAGAAGGAAAGAGGGGGCCACAAGATGTTGAAGTAATTGTAAGTAAACCCTGGCTCATTACATCAATGGGCAGAAATTCTAGTACTTGAATTAGATAATTCTTTTAAATTCATGTCATTGAAGTATTTAAAAACATATCAATCTACAGAGAATTTAATTGGTTAGAATAATTAATTTTATGTCTTAAACTCCTCTTTGAAAAGGTAGGGGTGCCCTGCAGAAACCTTCCTATGGACATGCTTTGCTGTATAAATTGTTCATTAATTTGCTTTGATGTTTTTATTTCTTTGACCATAAAATATGATATATATAGTGCCCAATAACTCTGCCTACTAACTCAAGTTAGTACAGAGTCTTGGAGGAAAAGTTGATTTAGAGTCACAATTGACTTGGAATCTCTGTTTTCTCCTACATGGGTTGTGTGACATTTACCTACAATGTATAAATTCCATATATGAAAACTTAATATCATAAGGTTCTTCCTGTTTAAAAGTAGTCCCTTTCAAAAAAATAGATTTTGTCAGAGAATCTCCGTTAAAAATGTTTTTGAATATTAAAGGACAATTTTTCAACTCTTCTAGAAATGAAGGGTGTAGATATTTCAAAGTGCAGGTTGGCAAAACTTACTATATGTATACTGGAGTGGTTTGTGCATAAGACATTATCAATGGGTGCTGTTTATTATTATCCCATTAAAACACAACCTCTTCTTCACTAGTTAGAAGAAAAATATTGATAATGCATTTTAGCATATATAAAACATTATCAAATACGCTAAGACAGATGAAGAAATGTTATCAGTTGTGTAATGCATCCAAAGAAAGAATTGAGAATGTTCATAGTGGCATTGTTCACAATTGCCAAAAGATGGAAGCATCCGTAGTGTCCATCAACAGGTGAATGGATAAATACATGTGGTATATACATTGGATGGGATATTCATCTGCAGGAAGGAATTAAGTGCTGGTGCATGCAACAGCCTTGATGAACCTGGAGGACCTTATGTTGAATGAAATAAGGCAGACAAAAAGGACAAATATTGTATGATCTCACTGATATGAACTTGTATATTGACCAACTCATCGAGGTAGTATCTGGACATTGGCTTACCAGGAGATAGAATGGGAGTAGTGAATAGTGATCTGATGTTTAATCTGTGAGAATTTATAATTATATTTATATAATGCCTTGGAAATGAGTGGAGGTGATGGCAAAGACGTGAGTGTAAATAGCAATGATGAAGTGTGTGTGTGTGTGTGTGTGTGTGTGTGTGAATATGGTTGAAAGGGGGAGTGTTGGGTAATATATTTTGCTAGTAAGAAAGCTAGAGGATAAAATGGCGATTGTATAAAACAATGAACTTGATAGAGTTGAAGGATTGTGGTTAATACAAATATAAAAATGTTCTTTCAGGATTTATTACAAAGTTACATCACTTGTACACAATGTTGATAGTGGGGTGGTATATGGGAAAAATTCACCTAAACCGTACTTTTAGAGGATGTAAATGTATCATTGTTGCCATATGCATGTTTACTGGATAGATAGAGACCCACATACTAGTTAAGAATATATCAAATTTCCCTCTTGATGAAGTCCTGCTACTTTCTCAAATAAGAATTTATAAGCCTTGCCTAATAAAAGAAAACAGGCCTATAAGCCAAGTTCTCAATCTTTTTTAAAAAAGTTTTTTATATTTTTAAATAAAATTTTATTGAGGTATATTATTCATACATGAACATACATAAACAATAAATGTATAGTAAAAATTATGAACTTACAAAGCAAACATGCATATCATCGAATAGGGCTCCCATAAAACACCCTCCCACCAACACCATGCATTGCTGTGAAATATTTGTTACAACTATGAAAGAGCATCATTAAAATGTTACTACTAACTATAGCATATATCTTACATTTGGTGTATTTTCCCACAACCCATGCTATTATTTACACCCTGTATTATTATTATACATTTGTTATAGTTCATGAGACAGCATTCTTGTATTTGTCTTATTAACCACACTCGTTTCTGTTATACAGCACCATGTTTTGTACAATCGGTTCAAAGTGTACATTCAGTGGTTCTCATTTTCATCACAGAGTTGTGCTGTCATCACCTCAGTCAATGTTAGAACTTTTCATTACTCCAAAAGGAAAAATCCCATACCCCCTTATACCCCTGTTGTATCTTAGAATTGATATAAAATCTTCTTTGTCATTGCTGTAAAATATTACAATATTACTGTTGACTATCATCCATAAGTTACATTAGTTGTAATTTCCCCATATATCTCCATATTCTTAACACATTGTAAAAGAATATTCTTTTTTTAAATATTATTTTTATTTTTAAAGAAGATTTAGATTACAAAAATATTACATAAAAATTAGGGGATTCCCATATGCCCCATCTCTTCCCCGTTCCACACTTTCCCACATTAAAAACATCTTTATTAGTTTGATACATTTGTTTTAATTGATGAACACATCTTGAAGCATTACTACAAACTGTGGACTATAGTTTACATTATAATTCACACTTTGCCCCCCACAATTTTATAGGTTTTGACAAAATGTAAAGTGGCCTGTATCCATCATTGCAATGTCAATAGTGTATTATTAATGATTCCTTTGTTCTGGCCAAAGTACTATATTAATGTTAGATGTCAACAATAGGGGAACCTGGGTGTGGGAATATGGGAACTCTGTACTTAGCTTTACAACTTTTCTGTAAATCTAAAAATATTCTAAAATAAAAGGTTCATTAAAAATACAGATAACAGTTTGGAGAGGATGTGGAGAAATAGAAACACTTATTCATTGCTGGTGGAAATGTATAATGGTGCAGGTGCTGTGGAAGACAGTTTAGCAGGTCCTCAGGAAGCTAAATATTGAATTGCCGAATGATCCAGCAGTCCCGCTACTAGAAATATACTCAGAAGAATTGAACAAAGTGACATAAGCAAACATTTAAACACTAAAGTTCATTGTGCAACTATTCACAATTGCCAATAGAAGGAAGCACATCAAGTGTCCATTAACTGATGAATGGATAAACAATATATAGTTTATACATATCATGAAATATTATTCAGCTATAAAAGGAATGCAGTCCTTATGCATGAGAAAACAGGTTTGAACCTTGAGGACATTATATTGAGTGAAATATTGAAGCATTGTTACTAACCATGGAATATAGTTTACCTTATACTTTACAGTCTGCCCTACTTGATTTTATAGGTTTTGACAAAATGTGTAACGGCCTGTATCTGTCATTGCAATGTAATGCAGAGCAATTCCAATGTCCCCAAAATGCCCCTATGTTCCACCTATTCTTCCTTCTCCTTTCCTTCAGAGCTTCTGGTGGCCACTGCCTTTGTATGAATGATAAAGATTCTTCCATTGTTATAATAATAATGTCTGTAATAAAATAATTATAAATCTACTTTAATCCATTGTTCATTTCCAAATCTTGAGGATTTTGGCATGGTGATACCCACTCTGTTTCTAAGTGAGAGGGGACTTAGACCTCGTGTCAGATGGATGGAACTGTCTTGTTTGCAGTTGCAGACACTCTCTGTTCCTTGGGATGGTCATTGTCCATCATTACCTCCTTGTTAGTTGTCCTGAGTGAGCCCAATGAACTGGAGAGTAGGTGTTGTATCTCTGCTGAGATTCAGCACTAAACTGGCACATGAATAGACCAAAGATTTAAGTCTCCGGGACATATATTTAACTATGATAGTTCTAATTATAGGTTCAAATAAAAGGGGCAGAAGAGTCATGTGTAGGGAATCTATAAAAGCCTTCAGTCTTAATGGTTGCAGTTAGGAAGCTTATTCTTGTAATAATTAATCTAAGAATAAGTATAATTATTGCCTAAGATTTATCTCCAGAAAACCTCATGGCTACTCAAATGTAGCCTCTCTATGACAAACTCTGCAAATAAACTCATTACCTTCCCCTCAGTGGGGGACAGGGTTCCCAAGTATGAGTGTCCATTGGACTAGGATTATTACCAAGAATTAATTAAGAATCCATTTGGAAAGAGACCATGGCCAAAAGTGGGAAAATATTAAAGAAATTAGAGGTATTTTTGTTTTGTTTTTTTGTTTTTTTGCCTAAGATATTTCAAACTGATTTGGAAGGTCAGGAGAGAGATTATGCTTAGGAAGGTCTAAGGCAATTTTCACAAACTGCCACATTAAACAAATCCTCAAACAAGAGTGCTCCCAAGGTCTCTGTGGACATCCACACACCATATAGAAGCCACAAAACCTCATGAAAACAACACCCCTGCTGCAGTTATTATTTGAGAATATAAGAAAATCTATTTCCCCAATATAACAGAGTTATACTCATTTATAACTCCCTTAATAATGATTCTTTTACTCCCTTTATTTGAACCTATAATTTCCAATATACCTATAAAGTATATTTCTCAGAGACTTAAATCTTGAGATTGTTCATAATGCAGTTGAGCCCTGAAAGCCAGAAGAGTTGTGGCCAACTCCTACACTCCAGTTATTCAGGCTTGCCCTGGACAACCAACAAAATGATGATGGACAAATCCCATCTCCAAAATAAGGAATATCTTCAAAACAAACAAAACAATTTATTTCCTCTATATATCTATGTTTCTTCTCAGCCACAATCAGAATCAACACTATCCTAAATCCCTCAAGATAGAAAAATGAACAGAAATAAGGGGGGAGGGGTAACCAGGGACCAAAGCAGATTTATTGTTATTATAGTTATTAACGTTTGTTAACAACAACTTTTAACATTGATATAAAGTATTTTTTTAATTAAAAAGAGTGGGAATTCATTGTTACCCTTTTACTAGCCCTTTCAACACCCTTTTCCTAATTCAAAACCACAGTCTGTGAGATGAAGTCAGAACTTTGAATGTGGGTTCCTGATTCTGTAGGGAGCAGAACAGACTTTATTTCCAAATCAGGGCGTATATATGTTTGTTCAAACCCATCAAGTGGCTAACTGAAGGACTGACCGAAGATGCTCATCACTGTCTTCCCCATCCCAGAACTCACTAAAGACTTAGAAGTAGCAGGCATGGTTACAATAATACTCTTAGGACACAATCAAATCACAATTTCCCAGAGGAAGAGATTATAGTTGAGATATAAAACTGAGCACCAGAAGCCCATGAGGAAGTACTATGAAGAATTTCCTTGGGAAAATGAACACCCAAAGATTACAGTCATTCAGGGAAATTTAGGAAACCACTCATATGCCCAGAACAAAACAAATGCTCAGAAAAGACCTGAGAAAGCAGTGCTTTTTCTCCTCAGGGTGTTCTCTAGGCTCATTTCAAGGCTGTCTAATCACTACAGGACAACCTCAGCACATGGCAAATAGACAAATGCTGGGAGCTGTGGTTTTTTCTTTTTTATGGCCCCAGCATTCACAGAAATGCTTGCTCTAACACCAGCTGAATAAAAGATAAAGTAACATCAAGTTTAGTGATCACACATAACAAGGAATACAGTCTATGCAGAAAAAACTTGGAAAAATCACTAAACAAATAGACAACTACTGCCTTCAGCAATCAAAAGTAAATAAAATAATTTAAAAAAACTGCAAACCCAAGGAAAGGGGGCAAATCTGAGTTCCTACTTTAATACATTAATTTTTTTTTCAAATGTACAGATTAAACCAAACCGAAAAGCACACAATGCATATAAATAACCAGGAGAAAATTTGCCTATACCAATGAGCAAATTTAAACAACAGAAACCATCCCTGAGGAAGGCAGATATTTTAAGTAATAATCAAAGACATTAAACCAACTCTACCAAGTGTGACAAATAAGCTAGAGAAGATCATGGACAAATTAATAAATATATCAAGAAAATGATAAATGAACATATTTAGAATTTGAATAAAGAGATAAAGTTTTTATGAAGGACCAAACAAAAATTCTGTAGCTGAAAAGTAGAATACTTGGAATAACAAAATTCACAAGAGAGATTCAACAGAAAACTTAAAACAGGTAGAAGAATCAGTGCACTCAAAGATAGGATGTTTAAAATCATCCACTGTGAGGAACAGAAAGAAAAAAGAAGAAAAATGAACAGCTCCTATGAGACCTGTGAGAAAGCAACAAATAAGGCAATGAATGCATCTTGAGAGTCCCAGAAAAAGGAAAGAGAAAGAATATTTGAAGAAATAATGGCTGAAAACTTTCCAAATTTGATGAAAGACATAAGTGAATACAAGCATTTTAACAAACTTCAAATATGACAAACCCTGGGACATCCATGAAGGCCAATTTATAATCAAATTGATAGCTGTCAAAGACAAAACGAAATGTGAGAGCATCCAGATAGAAGCAACTCGTTATGTACATTTGAGCCTCAGTAAGAATAACAGCAAATTTCTCACCAGAAACCATGGAATACAGAAGGGAATGGGATGACATTATTTTTCTAAAGAGAAAAAAGAATGATCTACTAATAATTTAATATCTAGCAATGTTTAAAATACGAGGAGAAAAAATAATACAACCCAGAGAAACAGAAGTTGAGAGTTGTAGTTACCACTAGATATATGCGACAAGAAATATTAAAGAGCACCCTTCAAATTGAAAGGAAATCACACTATACAATAGTTTGAAGCAATGTGAAGAAATAAAGATCTCTAGTAGAGATAAATGCATGGATAAATATAAATGTAATTATTCATGTGCTTCCATTTGTAATTTAAAATACAAATGCGTAAAATAATGATAAATCTGTTTTTTGCATAATTTGGATAAAGATCTAATTTGTGATGAGAATAAGATAAAAGAGGAGTGATGGAGTGTTCTAGGAACATGATTTTTGCATGTTTTTTGAATAAAAGCTGTTATCACGCTAACCTTGATTGGTATAGATTTAGTTTACTCAAGGTAACTCATATAATAACCACAAAATATTTATAATATACACAGAAAAAAAACAGATTCAAAATAATTCAGTACAAAAGACCAAATAAACAGAAAAGTAAGCAAATGGAGGACATAAGAGAGAAGAAAAGCAATAAGACATACAAAAAGCAAAGGGCAGATTTTTCCACAACTTTATTTTTCAATAAGTTTCATTTCTTAAGGGTACAGCATCACTTGAATTTGGTATCCAGTAACATTAGAAGGAAGGTTACTTAGGAATTTGGCACAAACCATGCCATTGCTTCCATGGGCACAAACTACATTTACCCATATAACACTGGTTTTGTTAGGTTTACCACCAGGAATCAGTTTTTGTTTGCTTTAAAGAATATTAAGAAAAATGTGTGATCACAGAGATGAATTTGTAAACGTAAAAAGAAACTAACTGAAATTATGGTATGAAAGGCACAATAGTAGAGATTAAATGTTTATTAGAGGCATACAATAGCATATTTGAATGGGCATATGAAAGAATCATTGAACTAAAAGATCAATCAAAATCACAGTGAGAAAAACAGATAGAGAAAAGAACAGTGAAAATTGAGCAGTGTCTCAGGGATTTGATAGACAGAATGAAGCACACAAACATACACATCCTGGGGATTCCAGGACAAGAAGAATGGGGGAGGGGGAATGATAGAAAGAATATTTGAAAAAATAATGGCCAAAATTTTCCCAACACTTGTGAAAGATATAAATATACATGTCCAGGAAGTGAAATGTGCTACAAACATGGTAAATCCTCCTAGACCTACTCTCAGACACATACTAATCAGAATATCAAATGGCAAAGATAAACAGAATTCTGAAGGCGGCAAGAGACAAATACAATTTGTCACATACAAGGGATCCTCACTAAGACTAAGTGCTGATTTGTCATCAGAAACCATGGAGAAGAGGAGGCTATGATGATGATGATAGGAGGCTATCATGATGGTATGATGTTTTTAAGGTCCTGAAAGAGAAGAACTGCCAACTGAAAATTCTGATCTAGCAAAAATTCCTTCAAAAATGAGGGGGAGTTTAAAATATTCAAAGAACTGAAAAATAAACATAAACAGTAACAGAGAATTTATCAGTGTAAGACTTGCCCTAGAAGATATACTAAAGAGAGTTCTGCCAGTTGAAAGGACAAGTCAGGAGAGAGTGAGTGGCTTGGAGAGTGGTGAAGAAATGATCAAAAGTAAGGGTAGTAAAAAGGGTAAATGAAAAAACCAATAGTGCTGTATCCTCAATATACAACACTACTGTTTAATTCCTTTAAGAGTCAGAATACAGTTGAACAAGAAAAGGTATATTTCCTGATAATTGTCTTGCAGAATATAAAGTGGTAATATGGGAAAAAGCAACATAGAAAGGTTAAACAGAGGGATATGGGAGCAGAGAACATGTAGGCTAT